>JBBBDQ010000911.1:787500-805000 GCA_037127315.1 Ascarosepion bandense | reverse complement strand
GTGAAGAGGCTCATCCCTTGTTCTCTGTTTAGGATGTGGTTTCCGGCTTTCTCTTTTCCGATATTTTCACTTTCACGTAGCCTCCTGCGCATCAGTGGCGTCACCGCCTTGCATGGGGTGATATGATTAAAAAAAAAAATCAAGACAACCCCACGTGACCAGAAAATCAAAGAAACTACAGAACACAAGGGATGGGGGGGTAACAATTTTATTACTTTAATATTTATTTTATAATTTTTAATTTTCAGGGGGAGGGGTAAAATGCGAAGACAAAAAGGCACTATACCACTATAGATGGGCCTAATCTAATAGCCAGAGCTTCCTATGCCTAGATTTATTCAGGATTTCAGCCTTAGAATTCAAGAAGTTTGTCGGTTGCTTATACAAATCTATAGCTAGTTTCTCTTCAATACATGGAATGCAAAATTCCTGGCCAGCTTTGTATCTAGGACATTTCAAGACTGGGTCCTTATTTATTTCTTGCTTAATAGTCCATACGTAAGCGGATAATGTTGTACTATGCGTGGGGTTGTTTTCATTACCTATTTATATGTTGTTGTTTTTTTTCTTTCCTCTTTAGCAAGCTTTCCCTGACGATCATTTAAGGAGAAATCTAGGTAGGTTCGTCTGGCTCATTAGATGCTATATATATATATATATATATATATAAACTTATTTAGAAATGGAACTTTGTGTGTGTGTGTGTGTGTGTGTGTGTGTGTGTGCGTGTGTGTGTGTGTGTGTGTGAGTCCGTTACCTATAGATTTCAAAACGGCTGAACCGATTTTCTTGAAAATTTACACAGTTTTTCTATAAGCGTCTGCAAATGTTCTTAGCTAGGTTTTGTGTCGAGGTACCCCCGATAAATATCGAAAATCGATAATCGAAAAAATCGGTTTATAGAAAGAGTGGTCCGATTTTGATCAAATTTGACACACTCATAGACAAAGACATAAGAAACGACATTCAGAAGTTTTAAGGTTGCAGTTCTTACAATAGTGCAGAAAATCAATAATATATATATATGTATAAATTGATACCAGGAAATCAAAATTTGACTTACATCCATTCATTTTTCTTTCAGTCTCCAGTTTCGCTTTAACTGGAAACATTTTAGTCTTTCGTGCCAATGTCCAAAGAGTCTGAGCTCCAGGGCCATGGATTAGTTTTAAAGCTTTCATTACACCCGAGCAACGGCGGGCTATACTGATAGTATATATATATATATATATATATATATATATATATATATATATATAAAACTTTAATCAAAAAGGAAAAGCAGGAAGGTAAATCCCAAAGGCCCGATCCTAATTAATATTAATTACATTAATATTAAAACTGATCAAGGTGGAGGGCTCAATGTAATTAATATTTAAATTACAGAGTCAATTATAAAATAAAATAAATTTCTTATTAATCCCACCCATTTAATTTTTCTGTGAGGCATATTTTTTTAAAACTTACGCCGGTAAAATATCCAGGTTTATTTCGAAATTAAAAAAAATGACGATCATGCGTGAAATTTCCCTTGGGGATTTCATGTAGAAATGCCCATACAACTGATTTGAACATCGAAATTTATTTTATTTTATATATATATACATATATATATATATATACGTAGGCACATACACGCTAAAACATAATGTCAATTGCTGATACCCCGTGAAGAGTGAAGGGAATGACTTCTGGAGGGTTATTCTTGGACACTCTGGTGTCCGGATGCTAAAGATAGCATCGATAAGCTAAGTAAAATGATTTTGTGATATATATATATATATATATATATATATATATTCATGCTTTGAAAGTGGATTTTTAAAGTAGCAGTGATTATTGTAGTTTTCATTATTTGTCAATGACTTAACAAGCACTGATAAGATGATGACAGTTTTAATATTATTCTAGGAGACTTTCTCTGTTAAAACATAATTTAAGAAAATGACTGATGAACTCTTTTTTATATAATTTTTAAATACTCGATATATGTTGAAAATATTCTCCTTAATCTCTATTTTAGCAATGTTGACTTTAAAATTCCTCTAGTTATCGACATTATTTTATGATACTGATGAGTATTGTTACCTATATTTCAAAATGGGCACCTTTATACACATTTTCTTTTTAATCGTTTCACCACAAGTAAGTCGGTAGCGACACTGATGCGAAGGGGGCTACATAAGAGAAAAAGATTAGATACTATGAGAGTAAAGGGAAAGACGAACCAGTTACAGTGGGTGTCAGAGAAGGGAGCAAGAGAAGGATGGGAATACAGGTGGGATGATAGATGCAAAGGTAGAGAGAAAGAAAAAGTTATACTGGTTGATGTAGAAAAATTGGACTCAAGTGGTTAAAAGATGGGCATTGACATTGCATTTAAATTCCTGAAGGTTGTAGCCGTCAGGAAAGCAAGAATATTTGAAGAGAGTTTCACCGGCGGGAAGTTCGAGAAAAGAAGCTGAAGGAGTAGAATTGTGGTCTGCATTTGGTTGATCTAACTGTGAATGGGTGGGACCCAGTTGACAGTCTGGTTGCACGAGTAAACTCATGTGGCAGAGGCACCAGTGACTTAAGTTCGTCGGAGCAGAAGCCATGAAAATATTTATAGAACAGACAGAGGAAAACCACATCCCATCGGAGAGAAAGTAGCTGGAGTCTAACCGCCAAGTCGGTTCCTATCACATTACTGATTCTCCTTTGGAACCTGTCAAGAACACTGATATATATATATATATATATATATATATATATATATATATATATATAACAAGCTACAATTTCCTCCTTTCTCTTTTCTGACTAGAAGCATGTGGATTTTTTCGCCATAGTGATGAACTATGATACAGCGAAATAGATGCGGATGATTTATATATATATGCATATTTAAATATGTTCTGTTGAATATTATAGACAGTAATTCAAATTTACTTAATTTTTCTGTCTTTTCTATTGTCCAAAGTGATTTCGGCTACTTTAGCTATTTTCAAATATGTTTATATATATATATATATATATATAGGGTAGGTTGATTTTTCACTTTTTTAAAAATATTAAAAAATCTCACTTACCGAAAGTTGTGTATGGACCTATTAAGTACTGATACAAAATATTAGATCAAATACTTCAACGCTTTTTTGAGCGTTTGACATCAAAGATCGCAGACAAAAAATCCTGAAAATTCCTCGTTTTCGCAAGATTTGGCTTGAATATTAGTGAGAAAACCAAATAATTTTAGTTTTTAAATCAAGGAATGTCATTTTGTTTTATAAAAATGATATTAATTAAAGAAATGATGACTAATCTTCAAATTGAAAATCTGCCCCCCCCCCCATATTTTCAGTATCTGCTTTAAAAAACATTATGAATTAAGCAGTGATATTTGAATAACTTAAATGATTTTTTTCTATTATAAGTGAAAATATAACAAACAAACAAAGAAGGAAAAACAAACACTATTTTAATAGTGCTTAAAATATAGAGTCAAATTGCTCCATATAAGAGCCCTTATACAAAAATGCTGGTCTCAATTTCTGACTCAAAACTTTGGCTGTAATATGTTGATGCCTTGCTTCAAAACCGTATACAGTTTGTGAAAGTTTCTGTTGTTAACTTGACTGCCCATTCCATGCCTTAGAAATGTGGGGGCAAATTTGGCAAGTCAGGCTTGTTTCCATTTAACAATGATTCCTGAAGTTCAGATTCAGAAAAATCTTCCGTCATTGGTGGTTCAAAAATGCCACAATGATAAATCTATCAATTGTGTCCAGTGTGTGGCATTAAAGTTAATGGTTGGTATTCTTTTTAACCTTTTCTTGGTTGACTCCCCACTCCTGAAAGAATATAAAAATTTATTTATTGATTCATTTAAAAACTTCCAATTATAAAACTATAATAATTATGGTGAAATTAGATAAAATCCTTAAAATGATTCTATAAATTGCAATAAATAATTGAGTCATTGATATCTAAATAAATATTTACTTACCTAATGGCCAAAACTCTTTTTAAAGCTTCTTCTCTTACTTCAACTTCATAAGATTTGCCCATGGAGGATAGGTTTTCAGACAGTAAACAAAATGTACTTCCATGTATATTTCTTAAAGTGATCTGTTGGATTTCATGAGGCTGCTTCTTGATCTTCTGGATCATATTAAAAATGTGCACTTGCTGATTATGGAACTTATAATAAGTTCTTTTAATTTCAAACCAACAAGTGGCATACACATTTACAATAAAACTTATTAAACTGTGGAGTTTTGTTGTGAGCTTTTGTGAGTATCAATAAATGCATACGCCTGGTGGCCAAAGTTAACCACCTTGCCTGGTTTAAAGGACCAATTTTCCAGGAGGCATATCTAGAGTCAATCTTACCTCTAGAAATATCCATTGTGTATTCATACAGGAGTCTTTGACACATGTTTCCGGTGACACCTCTATCGCGATAAAAATCCCAATTTATTTCGTCTTTAAGTTTAAATGCTCAAATAAATACAAAGTTTTGAAGAAAAAAATTTCTTGTGGTAACTCTTGATATTATTTTGCAACTTTCTTCAAGCGCGATTTTTTACAGTTCCAAAATCGAACTACCCTAATCTATATATATATATATATGAACTGAGTTGTTAGAACCAACAGCCAGACTACCGACACATATCATTTGATTATAGCGGTGAATTCTTGTGCAGAACCATCCACACTTTCTCGCGAAGAAAAAAAGTATTAATCGATGCACCGTATGCCAACAGTTCCTCAAACAAGTCTCCACATATTTTGAATTCAGAGCTGTTGTTCTGGCTTGCTATTTACCCTTAGCTGGGTGGTTAAATAGATTCATATCTTTCTTAAGAGTATTAGCAGGTAAATGCATGTAAAGAACTTGAGCTGAATCCGAAACCTGTTCCCGGAATCCTCAATCCGATTTCCATGTTTATATGAGGACTATTTGTCAATGAAAAAAACTGTGTTCAAAGTGGGCGCCGCGTTTCCTCACGGTCGATAAAACGTCGGCTATTCACAGCGTTGTTTGCAACTGTTTCAAATTACAAGAAGGTTTTTTTGCGTAAATATGCGACAATGGATTAAGCATGGATCCACGTCTTCACTCCGGAGTCAAATCGGCAGTCAGCTGAGCGAACAGCAGCAGATGAAAGCTATCAAAAGCGACCAACTTCAGCAGAAAAATTTTGGGGCGCCGTATTTTGGGATGCGCAAGTTATTTTGTCAAGCAAATACTTTAAGAAGGGAAGAGCCATCAATATCGAATATTATATAGCATTATTAGTGCGTTTGAAAGAAGAAATAGCCAAAGACGCCCACAAAGAAGGAAGAAAAAAGTGATCTTTCAACAAGACAACGTACCGTGTCACAAGTCGATCACAACGATAATAGAGGCTTATCCCTTGTTCACTGTTTAAGATGTGGTTTCCGGCGTTCTCTTTTCTCTCCTCAGACATCAGTATTGGTGCTTCCGGGGTTTCTCTGCGATGTGTTTGGTTAGTGGCAACGTCTCATCATTTTGTAGTGTACCGGGTTGGCAGTTTCCTGGTTGTTGCTTCCGACCGGTAGTTAGGAGCCCTAACTCTTGCGTAACTTCAAGAGCGACTGCTCTGATCAACAGTTGTATAATATCGGGGTTCTTGTAGTGCCATGTTGCGCATAGATAGGTGTCCCTGTAAGCGCTTTCGGTGGGCAACCCTGAGGTCTCACTCTGATGCAACCCGAGCCAGTTTCCCTCCCAGCACAGTTCATGGATAATGACCGCCTACATCCTCTACTCAAGGTCCCTCCATATCAACAAACCATAACAAGAAAAACGGAATAAGAAAAAATCCTAAATCAGCGAAACTCAAATGACCAAAATCCCTTAAAGTTTCTTTTACTAACATCCGGGGCATTTGTACTAACTTTTGTAGCGTAGAAGCTTTCCTCCCCTGAGATCCTAGCCCTCTGTAAGACTAACCTCAACTCATCAATTCCCTCCTCTGACTTCTAGATCCCTAGTTATCTTCCCATTTTAAGGGCGGATACCTCTGTCCATATGCTTGGGCTGGAGGTCTACGTTAGTGAACACCTCCCTGTAGCTAGGGTGACATCACTCGAATCCCCTGATCACCAATATGTATATCTCCGTCTGTCACTTCTCAGTTCGGTTAGCTACCTTTTCTTTCTTTACCGTTCCCCCTCCTCTCCCGACTGCTCCCTTCTAGACAGCATTTCTGACAATATAGATAAGGCTACTTCCTACCACCCATTCGCTCACATATTTGTATTCTGTGATCTTAACGCCCATCACGCTGAGTGGCTTAAAGTACTCTGTTACTGATTCAGCTGGCATCCACGCCATGAACTTTGCCATTTCTCAATCCCTTACGCAAGTAGTGGAATTCCCCACACGCTTTCCAAGCACTCCCTCTGGACACGCCTTTCTACTAGATATATGCTTTACCTCTGCACCTGACCAAGCTATTTTCTGTCAATCATCATAGGCAACCTCTCCTGCCTCCCATTAAGCATGGACCAAGCGAGTCTCCCTGAGAGCAATACACTACGCCTCCTCGGCCTTACCCTCTCTTCTGATCTCAAGTGGAATCACTATATTGATTCAATAGCTAAATCCACTGCTAAGAAGGTTGGGTCACTGTGTCTGTGATGTTTTTCCCGCCTGAATCCAACCTGCATATATACAAATCAACCATTCGTCCGTGCATGGAATACAGCTGCCAGATATGGTCAGGAGCCCCTACTGTTCATCTCAGTGTTCTTGACAGGCTCCAAAGGAGAATCAGTAATGTGATAGGTACCGACTCGGCGGCTCAACTTCAGCCACTTCCCCACCGACGGGATGTGGCCTCCCTTTGTCTGTTCTATAAATACTTTCACGACTTCTGTTCCAACGAACTTAAGTCACTGGTGCCTCTGCAACAGGTGCTTACTCTTGCAACCAGACTGGCAACTGGGTCTCACTCATTCACAGTTAGACCAACCAAATGCAGACGACAATTCTACTTCTCAGCTTCTTTTCTCGCACTTCCCGCTTGTCGAACTCGCTTCTATATTCTTGCTTTCCTGACGGCTACAACATCCAGGAATTTAAATGCAATGTCAATACTCCTCTCTTAACCACTTGACTCTAGTTCTTTCTTCAACACCCTGTATATCCTTTCCTTTCTCTCCACCTTTGCAACTATCATCACACCTGTATTCCTATCCTTCACTTGCTACTTTCTCTGAAACCTCCTGTAACTGGTTCGTCTTTCTAGGTATTTAAATGGAATGTCAATACTCCTCTCTTAACCATTTGACTCTAGTTCTTGCTACACCACCCTGTATATCCTTTCCTTTCTCTCCATCTTTGCAACTGTCATCACACCTGTATTCCCGTCCTTCTCTTGCTCCTTTCTAACTGTTTCTCTTCTCTCTCTTCTACTTAATCTTTTTACTCTTATGAATCCCCTACACATCAGTGGCGTTACAGCCTTGCTCGATATGATACGATTTAAAAACAGATTTGTTATATATATACAACAGCTCAATTGTGAGAACCAACAGCCAGACTACCAACACATATTATTTGATTATAGCGGAGAAGGTTGTGCAGAACCATCCACACTTTCTCGCGAAGAGCAAAAGTAAGAACCGGTGTACCGTATGCCACAAGGTTCCCAAACAAGCCTCTAGAGGTTTTGAATTCAGAGTTGTTGTTGTTGTTGTTTTGGCTTGCTATTTATCCATAGCTGGGGGTAATTAAAGATGAATTCATATCTTTCTTAAAGTTATTAGCACGTAAATGAATGTAATGAACTTGATCAAAATCCGAAACCTGTTCTCTGAATCCTCAATTTGATTACACCGCTTTGCTTCCATATTTATGAGGACTGGATTCAAAACACATCATGTCTTTTTTTGTTTTTTGTTTTGTTTTGTCACATACTGATGATTTCTGTTTGGATTTGTGATCTCAACGTTTAGCACCACTGGAAAACGGCTGAAAAACATAACATGGGTTGACTCAAGCATTGGTGAGTGGGGTTGATAGATAGATAGATAGATAGATAGATAGATAGATAGATAGATAGATAGATATGAACAGACTGAGATAGATAGATAGATATGAACAGACTGAGATAGATAGATAGATAGATAGATAGATAGATAGATAGATAGATAGATAGATAGAACAGACTGAGATAGATAGATAGATAGATAGATAGATAGATAGATAGATATGAACAGACTTAGATAGATAGATAGATAGATAGATAGATAGATAGATATGAACAAACTGAGATAGATAGATAGATAGATAGATAGATATAGAACAAACTGAGATAGATAGATAGATAGATAGATAGATAGATATGAACAAACTGAGATAGATAGATAGATAGATAGATAGATAGATATGAACAAACTGAGATAGATAGATAGATAGATAGATAGATAGATAGATAGATAGATAGATAGATAGAACAAACTGAGATAGATAGATAGATAGATAGATAATGAACAGACTGAGATAGATAGATAGATAGATAGATAGATAGATAAATAGATAGATAGATAGATAGATAGATAGATAGATAATGAACAGGCATAGATAGATAGATAGATAGAGAGATAGATAGATAGATAGATAGATAGATAGATAGATAGATAGATAGATAATGAACAGGCATAGATAGATAGATAGATAGATATGAACAAACTGAGATAGATAGATAGATAGATAGATAGATAGATAGATAGATAGATAGATATGAACAAACTGAGATAGATAGATAGATAGATAATGAACAGACTGAGATAGATAGATAGATAGATAGATAGATAGATAGATAGATAGATAGATAGATAGATAGATAGATAATGAACAGGCATAGATAGATAGATAGATAGATAGATAGATAGATAGATAGATAGATAGATAGATAGATAGATAGATAGATAGATATCAGAACACTGACATAGATAGATATGAACATTTAGATGAGGAATGGTGTTATCTTTATATAACAAACCGTGAGACATGCCACGTTCGGTGGGAAAATTTGAATGTATTACATCTATCAAGACAGAGTCTACTCAATTTAGGGTGCTTTGCATATCCAATACTCTGACCTTAAAAACCTGGGCTCCGAATCCGTATGACTAGGCAACACGTTGCCAGTCTCCAATGGTCTCACAGTGATACTTTCCAACACAATTAAGAAGCAGTAACATCTTCGAATGCCGAATAAACTGTACAGCAGTTAGACTGAAGTGATGAGTGCCCCGAATATTTATTAGGTACAAAATTCAGTGCCACTTATTTGGGTGGCTATATGCCTAGGCTGTCATCAGTGAGACTCCATATATTTTGTTTATCGTTTCACCCCAAGCAAGGCGATACCGACACTGGTGCACAGGAGGCTACATAAGAGAAGAGTGAAAGTCTAAGCAGAAGGAGAGCGTAGAGAAAGACAAACCAGTCACAGGGGGTGTCGCAGAAAGGACAAGAGAAGGATGGGAATACCAGTCTGAAGACAGTTGTGGGGTTAGAGTGAGAAAAGAAAAGAACAAGGTACGCGAGGTGATAAGAAAAGGATGAGAGAAAAACTGGATTCAAGTGGACGAGAGATGGGAACTGACGTTACATTTAAATTCTTGGAGATCCTAGCTGTCAGGGAAGTAAGTGTACGGAAGGAAGTTCCACAGGCCGGAAGTGCGAGAAAAGAAGCTGATGGAGTAGAAGTGGAAGATGCATTGAAATAAAAAATATTGAAAAGACGCAGACATAACATGGAGTATAGTGAAAGAGCCAAGCCTTACAATAGTGAAAAATATATAGACGGTGAAAAATATATAGACGGTGCCAGGAAGAAAAGTTAGTGGTTATGCTATCACCAAACAAAAATGAACTATTGAAGGAAAGAATGGAAATTAATACTAAATGTAATCATACTAAGAAATTCCTATTAGGTTCATACAACCTTGGATGAAAACGTTATAATTTCTTCTAATCTTAAAAATTGCGAGTTTAAAAATTACCCGTCAAGTCAGTTAAGTGATACACGCTTGGGCTATCATGTCTCTTTCAAGACATGACTGACTGGGTAGAACATTATCCCGCAGTAGGTTGCCGTTGTTTTCTGCGGTAGAATGGTTGCCAGCAAAGGCTATAGAACCCAATCTGTCCTGTTATTTAACCCATAAGGAAGGAAGAGACGGATTAATACCTTTTCCCAAGGGTATTTGCGCGTAAGTGAACGCAAGGAATTCAGCTAGAATTCGAACTCAGCTCCCTGAATCCTAGTTCCGAATCGATATCCACTGCACCACAACGCACATCCCCCTGTCAAGTAAGCGTTCCAAAAAAAAAACAAAAAAAAGCACCGTTACGTGAGCATTCTTAAAAAAAAAAGGTGAAATCAGCTATTGCAAATTTCCTAAAGACACCACATGTCGCGTAATAGGTGGTGTAATAACTCGTTTATAAATGAAGAATATATATATATATATATATATATACACTGTTAAATATAAGAGACAATGAACGTTTATTATGTTTAATTAGGAGCCGTTCTAAACATCGTATTTTGGCTTTAATTTGAGGTGAAAATAAAGACAAAAATGTAGGTAATATCAGATAGATTTTAGTCAACAATACAATAATCCTCACTCATACAGACAGTAAAAAGAACCTTCAGATATTGGAGGCGATCTACATTAAATCCAAACAACCCACACTTAATAAAATCACGTTTAAATCTGGTCATAACATATTACATTACATTTAAATATATGGTTCTGTTATCATTTCAAGCTCTCACGCGCTGAGTCGTCATAGAACCACATTACAAATTTACGAACTGCGTTTGCTATTTTTGGTAACTGTTATCGTTGCTTAGCAAAGTTTTATGTCAACACAAGATAAAACCATCGCTGATGGTGGATGTTTTTATGTTAACGTTCTTGTAACCTCTCTGAAGATGGTTCATTTGAGCCGAAAGCTGAGAACCAATTTAATAAAAAATTATTCAAATATTGTTGAATTTTTGTCTTTATTTTCACCTAAAATTGAAGCCAAAATACAATGATTAGAATGTTTAGAAAATTATCTGCTGCCTCGATACACGATATATATATATATATATATATATATATAATCGTGTTGCCCAATGAAAAGGTTACACAGGAGGAAAGTTATGAGAAAGAGTGACAGGTTACAGGGGGTGTCAGGAAGTGGGTAAGAGAAGGATGAGAATACTGATGAGAGTGGAGTGGACGGAGAAGGGAGCATGAGAAAGAGGATGCAAGTTAGTGAGATAGGAGATAACTATTGATTTTACATTTGAATTCTTGAAGATTGTAGCTGTCGGGAAAATCAAGTAAACGGAAGGAAATTCCACAGGCGGTAAATGAGAGAAAGGAAGCTGAAGGAGTAGAATTTGCGTTTACAATTTATTGGTTTCACAGTAAACGGGTGGGACCTAGTAGCTAATCTTGTCCCTCAAGTGAATTCATATATAGGGGCTACCAGTGAGCTAAGTTCAACTGATGTACAAAAAAAGTTACGTATTGTGATTCAGTAATGAATTGAACACTCTGGCGGCGTTTTTTTTACATTGTGTTTAAACTTATGTCTTCTGGTGCATTGGATATCGGCTCGGAACGAGAAAACGGGGAGTTCAGATCGAATTCCAGATGAATTCATTGCATTCACTTACACACAAATACCCTGGGGAAAGGTATTAATCAGTCTCTTCCCTCCAGTTATGTGTTAAATAAGAACAGACAGGGTTCTATAGCCTCGGCTTACAACCAGTCTACCACAGAAAGCAATGGCAACCTACTGCGGGATAATCTTCTGTCCAGTCAGAAGCGTGTATCACGTATGGCACTTAACTGACTGAATATAATAGAATCATGATTAAAGCTTCTACTGGGCATAAAATGGGGGATCTGTTTTCTATTGTTATGAAATAATAAACTGATACCCTTCTTATTAATACGTAATAATATAATACATGTCTTCTCCCTCTAGCTATGAGTCTAATAATAGGACAGATTGGGTTCTATAGCCTTGGCTGGCAACCAGTCTACCGCAGAAGAAATGGCAACCTATTGCGTGATAATCTTCTGCCCAGTCACCCATGTCTCTTTCGTATGTCGTATATCAAGTATGGCACTTAACTGACTGAATATGATAGAAACATTGTTAAGGCTTCTACTGGGCATAAAGTGGGGGACCAGTTTTCTATTGTTATGAAGTAATAAACTGACCCCCCTCTAATTACTACTTAACATAATACATATTTTCTTCTTCTAGCTATGAGTCAAATAATAGGACAGATTGGGTTCTATAACCTTGGTTGGCAACCAGTCTACCGCAAAAAGCAATGGCAATCTACTGCGGAATAACCTTCTGCCCAGTCAGTTATGTCTCTTTTGAGACATGAGCGCTCATGCTCGTGTATCACGTGTGGCACTTAACTGACTGATATAACACGCTAGAAATCTTCCTGCACCAGAGTTTCGTCGATTGCTTAGAGGTAGAATCTTCGACTAGTATTAAAACAGTAGGGTTTCAATATCAGTTATAAGCGATCAGATTTCTGGCCGTACTTATGATCTGTTATGCAGGAAAACAGGTCTGAAGATGACTATGAAAAGTTTTCGTTCTTTCTTTCTTATTTTTCATTCTTTATTTTCATTTATTTTGATGTTCTTCCTGCTTTCTTTTTATTCTTTCTCTTGTTCCGTCTTCCTTGTTTTTTTTTTATTTCTTACTTTTTTAATTTTTTATCTATCTTTCTTTGTTTCTTTCCTTCTGATTTTTTCTTTCTTTCATTCGTTTTTTTTTTGTCTTTCTTTCCGCGATCTCCGTAACGCGTCTTTTTTTTTCTTTTTTTTTTCTATCTCGCATTTTAACACTCTTTCTTTGTTCCTTTCTTTCTTTCAATTTATCTGTCTTTCTTTCTCGCATTTTTCCTTCATTATTTTACAACATTTCTCTTTCTTTTCTTCCTATCTTCCTTTCTTTTGTTCCTCCTTTTGTTCTTTCTTTCTTTCTTTCTTCCTTCCTTCTTTTCTTTCTTTCAAACAGCTGACGGAAAACATCTCAGCACGTTAGAAGAGACTTATACCCTCCACCTAGAAAAGACCATAGCTTTTGCGCTACCCTTCGTGTGATGTCACCATAACACACAAAAGACCTTCATAATGATATTTAAAAAAAAAAATTATTCGATCAAAAGCCTTTAAACCTTTTTTTCTTTTTAGTTTTTTCTATCTTTTAATCACTGACCTTAGCAATACGACAACAAAACAACTCAAGTTAGGAAAAGAACGATTCCACCCTTTGTCTGTAGTCTATAACCAAACATATATTAATGAATGACTGCTAGCTAAACATATATATATATATATATATATATATATATATATATATAATATGTATGCACTGATGTACAGCTTCAATTAAATCCATGGTTTGTGTAATCGCTCGTGCATTATTTGAACGGCTTCTCCGAATGTGCTCACTGGTCTGTGAAGTTTTCTTGATTAAGTTTCTTGTCCATGTAAACGGTGTATTTAATGAGAAAATCGCAAATTTCTGATCACAAACAACACCGATAAAGTCTTTTTTAAAAATCTCATTACTTGGTAAATGCGAATTGAAACTTTCTCCCATTATTAATAGTCAAATGAAGATATCTGTTTGCGTTCAATCTTTTGATATCGCCCTAGATGAACTATTAAAGGCGTTTGTATTTATCGCTTTATTTCACTGATATATTGACTAACATAGTGACTAAAATAGTCCCTATCCTCCTCAATGTTCTCTTTTTTTATCAGTTATATAAAAGAAAGGGGTGTACGATCAGATCATTGCAAAAGATCGTATACGCTTTACATTTACACTATTTGCATTGTTCGGCTATTGTTCTCATCGTTTTGGCCGTCAGTCGATGTTTGACTATAAATTGCATCCGAAAGAAAGGCCTCTGCTCGGAAGGTTTTAATTGCTATTGTTCGTAGGTCTTTTTTTTTTTAATCATATCACCCCAAGCAAGGCAGTAACGCCACTGATGCGCAGGGTGCTACATAAGAGTAAAACATTGGAAAAGAGAAAACCGGAAACCACATCCTAACCAGGGAACAAGGGATGAGCCTCTTCACCTGTTCAATAGACATGGGTGGAGTGTGAACCGGGCAATAATTCAGTCGATCTACTCCAATTGAAAAAAAGAAAGAAAAGAGTGAAAAAATTGGAAAAGAGAAAACCGGAAACCACATCCTAACCAGGGAACAAGGGATGAGCCTCTTCACCTGTTCAATAGACATGGGTGGAGTGTGAACCAAGCGATCTAGTAATGTTAGATAAAATAGTTTAATCTAAAAGATACAAGAAGCATTACTATTACATTTTCACATAATTATAATCACATATCAATTAACAAAGTTACGTTCTTGTTCAGAGTTTTCATAATTTTGTTTAACAATATGATTTTATATCTATTATACATTTAATGAGCTTTAGTCAGTGGGGTTGTTCCTGGGTACGACAATGAACTGCATCCAGCAGCAAGGCCTCTGGTTTAGAAGTTGTAAGAAACGTGGAACCACCCCTTAATTGCTTTCGTTCTCATGTCCACGATGACACGTAGTAGTAGCACTTGTTAAGGCCCTACCTATGGGCAAATAATTAACCTCTAAAATGGGCTCGGTCCTAGGTACGAACATAAACTGATTTCAGCAGCAAGGCCTCTGGTTCAAAAATTTGGGATAAAATCACCTCTTAATTGCTGTTGTTCACAGTCCACCGTGATCCGAGTGGGTAGCACCTGTTAGAGTCCCATCTATGGGCAAATACTTAATCCCCAAACTGCGGTCAAAACATTATTAAAGTGGAGAATACATTTTTATAGTCAAGGTGATAGCAATATATTCTCTTAGTAAAAAATTACCGGCAAAAAATGTTTGGAAATAATGATGATTTTTAATATAAAATGACTACATTTTGACGCTGGCGTTCTAAAATGAAGTCTTGCTTAGCTCATTTGGATGTTGACGTTTGGTCTACAAATGAATGTTTTACAGAAAAGGAAAAATTGAGCTTTCATCATATTTTTTTTAATCGTTTCACCCCAAGCAAGGCATTCCACCGCCACTAATGCGCAGGGGGCTACATAGCGGAAGGTAAATAGAAAGAGTGGTTAGATATAGGAAATGTCAGAAGGGGGGGTGATAGATAGTTGGGAGGATGGGAAGAGTGTTTGAAAGAATGGAAGCGAGTTATTGTGTTAGGAGGTGTCTATTGACCTTACATTTAAACTCCTGGAGATTGTAGCCGTCGGGAAGCAGTCATGTGGAAGGGAATTCCACAGTCGGGAAGTACGAGAAAAGAAACTGTTGGAGTAGAAATTGCGGTTGCATTTTATCGGTTTCACTGTAAAAGGGTGGGATCTAGTTGCTAATCTAGTATCTCGTGAAAATTCGAACCTAGGGGTCACCAGTGATCTAAGTTCATCGGAGCAGAAGCCATGGAAGTATTTATAGAAGAGAGACAGGGAAGCCACTTCGCGCCGATATATGCTTCATGAATTTTGAGAAAGAAATAAGTGTCGGAACTGCGAGCTAAAATAAAAAATAAACTTTCAGGAGTTTTTGTCGGGGTGATTTTTGACTTAAACTACTACTCAGCCAGGCTCCCTTCGAGCTTTCGACGTCAATGACGCTGCTCCGTTTGCCACCATGAAAAATAGACCGAATATTTTGTCAGGATAGTTTTAAATTTAACTACTATTCAACCAGACTCCCGGAGAGCTTCCAACGTCAATGAAGGCGACCTATTTGCCATCATGGAGAACAGAGCGAATATTTTGTCGGGGTAATTTTTAACTTAAACTGCTACGCAACCAGGCTATATTCATTTACTATTATTCATTTGGCAATAAATACTAAAATAGTATGAAATACATCATTTCTTAAAAAAAAATAAATATGGGGTTGCCTAATAATTATGGCCGGTAGTGTATGTCGACCATTTTTCTCTCAAGTGTAAACCGAACTATATTTACCTTTTAACTAGAGTCTAAACCGACCATTTTAATTCGTGTTCAAACAGGGAAATCGTCTACCTGTTTATTTAAGATTAAACCGGATCTTTTTGACTCAAGTGTCAACCCGGCCAATGTTTACGTTTTTAAACTCAAGTGTAAACGGTATTATATTTGATTCTCACTAGAGTCTTTTTTTTAACTCGTGAAGAACAATCGTCTACATATTTACTCATGTCCAAACCGGGCCTATACCTACCATTTTTTACTTTAGTGTAAATTGAGCATACGACTATTGATTCAATGCTATTTTTAACCGATAAGACTATAAGACCTTAAATACGATGTAGATATTAATTTTATGCACATACAGCTTATTTTGTTTTTTATATTGTATTTGTTACCATTCAAAAACATTTTTCTTTTGATTGAATAAATGTATTGCGACTAGAATATCGCAGACAAATAGTATCATATTTATAAGGTAACAACTGACGTTGCATTTAATTTTTCAGAGTTTGTAGCTAAGTGGGTTCCACAGACTGAAGAACGCAAAAGGAAGAAACTAGAGTAGAAATGGCGGTTACATTTGGCTATTTTGACGATTAAAGAGTCAGACAATCAACATAAATAAATGGAATTTGTCCGTCAGATTATCTGTAATTATCCCCCAGATGTGGATCTCACTGTTTATGCTGCCTTAAAAGTCTTGAAAACAATTTCCTTTTCACTTATCTTGGTTCCGTTGTATCAAAATGCTAAAATGGTCTAAGAACTTGATTCCAGGATTCGAAAGACTAGTTCTCTCTTCGGTAATCTTTATCACATAATTCCCGTGATGTTTTGTATATTTTTTTATTTTTTTATTTGTTTTATAATTATTTCACCCCAAGCAAGGTAGGAGAGCCACTGGTACATAGGGCCTTACAGACAGAGGAGAAACAGAGTACAGGGGATGCCGAAGAAGGTATAAAAAGTGGATGGGGTTCAGGGATGTGGATGAAATTTGGGAAGGTAGAAGATAGCAAAAGACGTTTTATTTAATTTTTAGGTGATTGTAGCTACCAGGGAAGCAAGTATAAGGAAGGGGCTTTCAATGACAGGAAGTGCGAGAAAGGAAACTGCCAAGGGAGAAGTGGAGGTTAGATTTAACTATTTTGATCGGTCCACAGTTGATCGGAGAGTAAAAAGGTATTCCAGAAATTACGTACTGGTGATGGGAGCCTTGAATACGAAGAAGGTAGAGGACGGCCATGCAGTTTTGACAACGAACAACCGCAAGCTGTTGTTGAGCAAAACCCATATTAAAGTGTCAGACTCACGCCATTTGCAAAGTATTCTTCTTCTATCTGCCCTGTCCCTTCAGGACGTAGGCGATCATGGCTTTCCACGTTTCCCTATCCCTGGTGGCTCTGAGCACGCCTTCTCCTGTTACACCATGCAATCCTCGTTCTGTC
>JBBBDQ010000911.1:745000-782500 GCA_037127315.1 Ascarosepion bandense | reverse complement strand
ACAATATGTTTTTAATCATCTCACTCCAAGTAAGGCATTCTACTGCCACTGTTGCGCAGGGGGTTGCATAGGGGAAAGTGATGAGAAAGAGGGGTGAGTTATAGGAAATGTAAGGAGGAGAGTAACAGATGGATAAGAATAACG
The DNA here is from genome assembly GCA_037127315.1 of Ascarosepion bandense. Lineage (NCBI taxonomy): Eukaryota > Metazoa > Mollusca > Cephalopoda > Sepiida > Sepiidae > Ascarosepion > Ascarosepion bandense. The sequence continues at coordinate 782,356 of JBBBDQ010000911.1, read as the reverse complement.
AGAATGGGGGGTGGAGTAGATAAAAAAGAGCTTGAGTGAATGGATGAGAGTTAGTGAGATAGAAGATGTCTATTGACCTTACATTTAAATTCCTGGAGATTGTAGCTGTCGGGGAAGCAAGTATATGGAAGGGAATTCCACAGGTGGGAAGTGCGTGAAAAGAAGCTGTTAGAGTAGAAATTGCGGTTATATTTTATCGGTTTCACTGTAGAAGGGTGGGACCTTGTTGCTAATCTATTAACTCATGTACATTCATACCTAGGAGGCATCTAAGTTCATTGGAGCAGAAGAATTGAAAGTATTTATAGAAGAGGCACAGGGAAGCCACGTCACGCCGGTGAGACAGCGACTGCAGCCGAGTTGCCAAGTCGGTATCGATAACATTACAGATTCTCCGTTGAATTTTATTCAAAAGTAAATATATTTGCTTGAATTACTGGGCTGAGCGGTTATAATTATTCACACTATATATATTTGAACTATTATCGCCATCTTTGTTGTTGTTCACCCATTAACTTTTGTAGAATTATCTAAACCATTTTATGAAGTTTTTTTTTTTGATCGCTTTAATTGGGGTATCACATCGGGTCATAGTCTCTAATTCGATAATTTTTATCTTAATCTCTGAGACGTGGAATTATCGTTATTTACACTATTTATATTCGGAATATTTTTCTGATCTTTGTTGACGTTATCCCTCTATTTATCAGTATTTCTGAGATGAGGTAGTATTTACAGTATTTACAGTATTCGGACTATTGTTCTTATCTTTATTGCCATTTGTATAACGTTTAATAATAGATCATTCTATTTATATTTCTGAGATGAGGTAGTATTTACAGTATTTCGGACTATTGTTCTTATCTTTATTGCCATTTGTATAACGTTTAATAATAGATCATTCTATTTATATTTCTGAGATGAGGTAGTATTTACAGTATTTACAGTATTCGGACTATTGTTCTTATCTTTATTGCCATTTGTATAACGTTTAATAATAGATCATTCTATTTATATTTCTGAGATGAGGTAGTATTTACAGTATTTACATTATTCGGACTATTGTTCTCATCTTTGTTGACATTTGTATGACGTTTAATAATAGATCATTCTATTTGTCTATATTTCTGAGATGAGGTAGTATTTACAGTATTTACAGTATTCGGACTATTGTTCTTATCTTTATTGCCATTTGTTGTATGACGTTTAATAATAGATCATTCTATTTATCTGTATTTCTGAGATGAGGTAGTATTTACAGTATTTACAGTATTCGGACTATTGTTCTTATCTTTATTGCCATTTGTATGACGTTTAATAATAGATCATTCTATTTATATTTCTGAGATGAAGTAGTATTTACAGTATTTACAGTATTCGGACTATTGTTCTTATCTTTATTGCCATTTGTATGACGTTTAATAATAGATCATTCTATTTGTCTATATTTCTGAGATGAGGTAGTATTTACAGTATTTACATTATTCGGACTATTGTTCTCATCTTTATTGCCATTTGTATGACGTTTAATAATAGATCGTTCTATTTATATTCCTGAGATGAGGTAGTATTTACAGTATTTACATTATTCGGATTATTGTTCTCATCTTTGTTGACATTTGTATGACGTTTAATAATAGATCATTCGATTTGTCTATATTTCTGAGATGAGGTAGTATTTACAGTATTTACATTATTCGGACTATTGTCCTCATCTTTGTTGCCATTTGTACGACGTTTAATAATAGATCATTCTATTTGTCTATATTTCTGAGATGAGGTAGTATTTACAGTATTTACATTATTCAGACTAGTGTCCTCATCTTTGTTTCCATTTGTACGACGTTTTGGTCGTTGTGTGCTCCGGCCTTCTTCTTGCCTAAGGCCTTTTCTGGGAGTCATGAGTTATCTCCTAACTCTGTAAGTTACTCGTTCAGCACTGCTGTAACCTGGTGTTGAACTCAAAACTCTTCGGGTCAGGTCAAAGGACACATTGCCCAGCGGATATAGACGTTGGTTAGCACCAGTTATGCTATATAATATTCACTATTCATGGTTCTTCTTTTCTCAAAATAATCGATGAAGAAACTACCTGGCGGATCCCAAAATACGGAGGCCAAAACCTTGTCTGCTGATGTTTGCATCGTTGATCGCATTGGATGGCTTCTACCTGCTGCTGTCCATTCAGCTGACTGTCGATTTGACTCCGAAGTAACGCTGTCGATCCATGTTTCATATATTGTCACATATTTACACAAAAACTCCTTCTTGTTGTGTTGAAACAGTTGTAAACAACGCTCTGAATTGTCGACGCGTTGTTGTTTTTAATCGTCTATGAGCAAACACGGCACCCATTTTGAACACAGCTTTCTCATTGACAAATGTTCATGCAAAATGGTAAATACACTGCTTTCTGATATGTTCAACTTCTCTGCGATCTTACGCAACTTCAATTTACGATCAGCCAAAACGAGTTTATTGACTTTTTGGTGTTTTCCGGGACAACTTCCGATTTTAGGCGACCGGACCGTTCAGCACCATTTGTGTCTGTACAACCGCGTTTAAAGTCAGCATACCACTTCGTAACTTTTGTTTCCGACATAGCAGAGTCAGAATAACACTTAACAAATTACTGCTTTGCTGGAATAGTATTTTTTCCTATTAAAAAGCAATGCTTTATCAACAGACGAAATTCAGATTTTTCCATTGTTTAATAAATTTCCAATAGTAGCTTCAGTTAAAAAGCTGTAATTTTTTAACTAATAATACGAATTGGCCAAAATTTTGTCACGTGTCATTTGAAGTTCAGTACTTCATAAAAATTATATGGATGTTTTATTAGTGGCGCCATCTATATGTTAGTTTCCGGGATGTGATGTGTTAGATAGATAGATAGATAGATAGATAGATAGATAGATAGATAGATAGATAGATAGATAGATAGATAGATAGATAGGGAGAGAGAAATATATAAAAATAATTCGATAGACATTAACAAAGTGAGATACATAGCTAGATAGATAGATAGACAAAAATGAAGTAAGATAGATATTAACAGAGTGAGATAGATGGATAAATAGAGAGAGAGAGAGAGAGAGAGAAAGAAAGAAATATATAAAAAGAGTGCGAATTAACAAAGTGCGATAGATAGATAGATAGATAGATAGATAGATAGATAGATAGATAGATAGATAAAAAGGAGTAAGATAGATATTAACAGAGTGAGATAGATAGATAGATAGAAATAGATAGATAGATAGATAGATAGATAGATAGATAGATGAGATAGATAGATAGATAGATAGATAGATAGATAGATAGATAGATAGATAGATAGATAGATAAAAATGGAGTAAGATAGATATTAACAGAGTAGATAGATAGATAGATAGATAGATAGATAGATAGATAGATAGATAGATAGATAGATAGATATTAACAGTGGACATAGATAAAGTGCAATTCATATGTGCATGTGTAAGTTTATTCCCATAATCGTTAGTATTTGCCCAAATATGCGTTTATCTTAAGCATGCGTGTGTACCTTTTCTCTTATGTCTACGTTGTATTTTATCCCGATGTGAGCTCATCACATACTGGCCGGGAGGCACACGTGGAAAGACAAGTTGACAGATACATTATTTCAAGATGGCTGCCTCTTTTCACCGGAAGTTGTTTTCTGCTTGGCGCATGGCTGGACAACGCCCCTGTCCTTCCCTTACGTCGATGCTTACCTAATCCTAACCCTCACCCAAGATCCTGAACCCTAGAACCCTCTCACCGACCATCACCAACCGTCGTCCGCTTAGTGTAATAGCCAACGGCTAAAAATGGCGGGAAATAGAAGTTAGAAAATGATGTATCAAAAAAGGGAGCAAATGTGGAAGAGATAAAAAACAAAACAAAACAAGAAAACGTAAGGAAAGAGAAAGTTAGAGAGAAAGAAGAGTAAAGATACGCGAAGAGAGATTTGAAGAGAAGTTCTAGAGAAATTAATATGAAGCGGAAAAGGGTTTAAAGTTTCGAAAAGAGAGAAAGATGGAGATGGAGGGATAGAGTGAAGAAAGAAAGAAAGAAAGAAAATATGAAATTATGGCTTAAGCGAAGGCATTAAGAGAAAAGAAAGAAAGAAAGAAAGAAAGCAGTTGAAATATGAAATAATGGCTTAAGCGAAGAGGCAAAGAAAGAAAGAAAGAAAGAAAGAAAGAAAGAAAGAAAGAAAGAAAGAAAGAAGAGTAAATGTAAAATAATGGCTAAATTGAAGGAATTACGAAGGAAGGAAAAACCGTAAGAATGACAGAAAGAAAGAAAGAAAGAGGAAATATAAAAAAAATTGCTTAAGCGAAGAGGCTAAAAATGAAAGAAAGAAAGAAAGAAAGAAAGACAGACAGAAGAGTAAATGTAGAATAATGTCTAAATATAGACTTTAAGAAAAAAAGAAAAAAAGAAGAAAGAAATAGATATAAAATAATCGTATAAGCGAAGAATCTCAGAAAGAACGAAAGAATTCTAAAAGAAAGAAAAAGATATAAAGAAAGAAAGAAGAGTAAGTATTACAGCGAAGAGATTGAAAAAGAAAGAAAGAGTGTAGAAAGAAAGAAAGAAAGAAAGAAAGGGCGTAGAAAGAAAGAAAGAAAGAGCGTAGAAAGAAAGAAAGAAAGAAAGAAAGAGTAGAAAGAAAGAAAGAAAGAAAGAAAGACAGAAAGGGCGTAGAAAGAAAGAAAGAAAGAAAGAAAGAGTGTAGAAAGAAAGAAAGAAAGAAAGAAAGGGCGTAGAAAGAAAGAAAGAAAGAAAGAAAGGGCGTAGAAAGAAAGGGCGTAGAAAGAAAGAAAGAAAGAAAGAAAGGGCGTAGAAAGAAAGAAAGAAAGAAAGAGTGTAGAAAGAAAGAAAGAAAGAAAGAAAGAAAGAAAGTGTAGAAAAAAGAAAGAAAGAAAGAAAGGGCGTAGAAAGAAAGAAAGAAAGAAAGGGCGTAGACAGTAAGCCAGAACAAAAAATGGGAAAAAAGATTGTCAGAAAGGTTGTGAAAAAAGAGAAGAAAAAAAATAACAATTTGTGTAAAAATTAAAATGCATGAAATATATTAATAAATAATAATGAGTCAGATGCTGGTGATTTCAGGAAATTTCCTCGCACCCAATCTTCATCGATAGCCACCAGCATCTGATGTGAGCATAAAAATGCATAAAATATAAAAAAAAGATACTGAGGAAGGTGTTGGAGATTTGGGCAGACTTACTGTCACTCAATCTCCAGCTGTAACCACCACGCATTTGGTACAAACAAAATACAAAGAAGAATCTACAATATAATCGGTCCTAACTTGGCATCTCGACTTCAGTCACTTTCTCAACGCCGTGACGAGGCTTCCCTCTGTCTTTTCTACTACAGTTTTCATGGCAAATGCTCTGATAAGCTTTCGTCCCTGTTGCCCCGATCACGTGGAGTTAAGCACGCTACTAGATTGGCATATAGGTCCCTCTCATTTACCATTGAAGCAGTTAAATGTGACCGCTAATTCTACACCAACAGTTTCTTTTTCCTGGACTCTCTACCTGTGGGGTTTTCTTCCATTGATTTGGTTTCCTGATAGCTTCAATCCACAATAACGCAACATAAATTGCCATCTTCTATCTTCGTGAATCTCATTCATCATATATCCTTCTTTCAATACCAATTGTACCCAGTCTTTTCTCTCACTGTAACCCCCTGCACACTAGTGGCGGTCCCTCCTTTCTTGAGTTAAAATGATTACAGATATATATATATATAGTCATCCGCTTTATCACAGCTCATCAGGACGGTTAGACATCCGATTGTTTTTACCTAGAATTGAAACCCGACCGAATTGGCGTCAGTCGGTGATTCTACCTCTGAGCTATGGATGCTCGGTAGAAGGCAGACTTTTAGAGAATGATGTGCCATACGCCAGTAGTTAGAGTGCTCTAATTCATTATAATAATGAGAGATACGTAGAGTAACTACAGTTTTTTTTCAAATTCTACCATTCTTCCAGAGTGCTCAATCAGGATGTGAGAGCGTAAATAGTCATCTATTTATCATTCTCCTAATTTAAAAGTTAGTAATTTATTTCATTTTCTTTTAATCTAAGCCAGAAACACTTTATCCTTGTCTTGTTATTCTAATGAAGTGTCAAATTTTTATTATTTGTTGAAATGGCGGTGGTCAAACGGCGGCTGTCTTGTATTAACATGTACTTATTACATTTGACAAGTTCAAGGGATTAGTCGGTTTCTGTACCAACTTGGATAAATTCGGGCGTAGGGTAAAAATCACATCTATGTGAAATTTCAATTTTCAATGTTTATCGCTTTCATTATCTTTATTTTTTCTTGATCGTTTTATTCTCTCTCTCTCTCTCTCTCTCTCTTTCTCTTTCTTTCTTTCTCTCTCCCCCCACCCCTGATCGTTGTCATTTTTTTTTTGTATGTTTGTTTATTTTTCCATATATTATCGCAGATTCTTTTTTACTATCACTCACTTCTAACAAAAAATTGAAAGCTTTGGTTCATGAAGACCAAGAAATGATGGACCAAATAAATAAGTTCCAACATCCATTAGAATCGAAATGGTCACATTACAAAAAAACACCACACCGAGTGCAATAACTGAATAAGCCTACACCAGTGTGAATAAATAATTTTTATTTCTTTTGTAATTTTGCTATTACAATGTTTTATAAAAGAAAAATTATTATTATATCACTACATATAGTTATTATTATATCACTACACAAAAAATTCAAGTTTCAGTACAATATTGTTCTTCAGGTGAGATTTTAAAATGAATGATGAAAATGATTTATTTTACAATTTTAAAAAATATAAGATGAATTCATGTTTATTCAGAAATTTAAAGAGGAATGGTTGGATAATATTAAACAATATGATGGTAGGTGTGTCAATATTGATCAATCAGAAGTGAGAAGTAGATTGAACTATGGAGTTGAAAATTTGACTCGCATGGAGAAGAATATAGCTTAATGTCAAAATCTGATACATTTTTATTTTGTCTGGCTAAGATACATGACTAGGAATATCTTCTTCTATGTGCCCTGTCCTTTCAGGACGTAGGCGATCATGGCTTTCCACGTCTCACTATCCCTGGTAGCTCTTAGTATGATTTCTGTAGTTACACATCGCAACCCTTGTTCCGTCATCAACCTGATCAGGCCCTGCAAATATGTTATCTGCTGCCTTCCTCTGTCTTTTTTTTTTCCTTTCATCTGGCCTGTCATTATCAGGTTCTCCAAGCCTTCCTTCCTCATTGCATGTCCCAGGAACTTCAGTTGTCTATTCCTGATGCTCACTATTAATTTTCTTTTCATTGCCATTCTTTTCAACACCTCATCGTTAATAACATGCTCGGTCCATGATATCCGCAGCATCCTTCTGTAGAACCACATTTCCGCTGCTTCAAGTTTTTTCCCCATCTTCGATGATATTGTCCAGCATTCACTACCGTATTGAAGAGCTGACATCACATAGCAGTGAAATTTTCCCGTGTCTTAATACTTTACTCAGCTTCTAGAACGCGTCCTTTGCCAAGCAAATTCGCCTTCGGATCTCTGTGTCGCACATTCCATCTCCTGTTAGAACACTTCCTAGGTATTTAAATTTTTGTTCTTGCTTGATTCTAGTATCCCCCACCTGTATTTGGCATTTTAGGTTGCACTTTTTGCTGATGACTATGCATTCGGTTTTGTTATAGTTTGTGTTTTTTACGACTAGCAATATACATTATTCAAAAGCCACTTTCCCATCGTCGAAATGTGGCCTCCCTCTGTCTCTTCTATAAATACTTTCATGGCTTCTGCTCGGATGAGCTTAAGTCACTGATGCCTCCTCAACAGGTGTTTACCCGTTCAACCAGACTGGCAACTGGGTCCCACCCATTCACAGTCAGGTTAGCCAAACGCAGACGACAATTCTACTCCTGCAGCTTCCTCTCACGCACTTCCCGCCTGTGGAACTCACTCCCGTATTCTTGCTTTCCTGACGGCTACGACCTCCAGAAATTTAAAAGCAAAGTTAATACTCACCTACTAACCACTGGCCTCTAGCTCTCTCCCCTCCCCTGTATAACCTTCCCTTTCTCTCCGCCCATGTACCTGTCATTGCACCTGCTTTCTCAGCTTTCTATTGTTCCTTTCTAACTAGCTTGTACTCCTCACTCTTTTGTAATTAATCTCTTTACATTTATGTAACCCCCTGCACATCAGTGGCGTTTCTGCCTTGCTCGGGGTGAAATGATTAAAAAAAAAAAAAAAAAAAAATGAGTAGACAATTTTTAACAACCGGTTGGATTTTAGAGTTTTTAAAATTTGATTTCCTATTACCTCATCTGGTAAAGAGGCTGAATTGTTTAGGTTGAAATAAGAATTAAGTAACTATTGTATTCTAAGGTATGTTAAAGTTATGAAAATCAAATAATTATTGTGTGGATCATTGCTTTTAATTAAAAAAATTAAGTATTATTAGAGCATAAGTTATAAATGACATCAAAATTAAGAAAATTTTAAACAGAAATATTTGCGGTATTTACATAATACTGTCAATTCATTTCTATGGTTTAGTATGGTGGACACACTCGACATATGGGTCCAAGAGCTCAGTTCTTAGAACCAAACAGAAAAACGACCCGCGCATATAATTTGATTATTGTGGTATATCCGAGAAATTAAACATATATATATATATATATATATATATATTAAGAAAGTCAAACCCACTGTTCATGCATTTACATTCATAAAGAGTGCTTAATACAAAGTAGAGCTTTACATATATATATATATATATATATATATAGGTACTTTCACTAAATCGTTGAAAATAAAACACCATAAAATGAACAGAAAAAGCCCCAAATTTAATAAATACTAAGTTTTTCCATCAAAATATTTACGTTGTTTTTAAAATGTAAGATCAAAATATTTTTTAATTATTTTTTTAAATTTGTTAATCTTTTCTAACACGTTCGAAATTTTAATAAACAATCTTGTTTTGATTGTATTTAGCGGATAAACAAATCGGTACGTAAATTTAGAATAGAAAACGTAATATTACATAACTCAGTTTTTTTTTGTTGTTGTTGTTGTTTTTTTTTTTGTTTTTTGTTTTTTTATCCAGTGACAAATACATTAATTAGGACATTCTTGTAAAAATCAAATAAATTATTTTTAAAATTATCATTTTTTTAAAATCTTGGTAAAAATATTTTTTTTACGTCGGTTACTCTCCACCCTAACGTAAATTTATGAAATTTTAAAAAATTAAATTTTATTGCGAAAATTTATTTTATTAGTTAACCACAGGACTCACTGGGGAAAGCAAATCATCTATCATAATTTGGAAAAGTTTTTGCCTTTATTTCCGAAAACTTGTTCCGAATAGTAAAAATAAAAAATGCTATATGACTATGACATTATTTTATTCGATAAGATTTTAATTGCTTGAATAAATAATATACATTATAGCCTGAAAAAAAATGAAAGTTTCAAAGAATTGTTTTTATTTTTTTATTATAATAATTTAGAATATTTCAAAAATATTTTTAAAATACTTCAAATATTTGTTGGGGTTAGTTTATAAACGAAGATTATATTTACGAATAAAAAACTTAAAAGTTTAATACAAATAGTTGTGCCTTCCTATTTTTAAAATAATTTTTTTTTTTTTTTGTATTTGAGGATTTTTTTGTATGGTAATTTCTAAGTCTAAATTGAAAGATGTATTTCAACGTTTCTTCCTCTTACAGGAAAGAAATTTGTACAATTATGTCGCTTGTGATCGCCATACATTTATCTTATCTCGCATCTGTCAAATTTGTCAACACATGCGGTGGAAAAGTCAGAAATTTGAACTCTGTGTTTAAGAAATTCTAAATTTCATGTTATAAATAAGTAATACTTATGTAAATCAGATTAATTTAACAGAAATTTGCTAATTTTCCAAAAATAATGTGTCACAGAGGTATATTTTTTGGATGATTTTTAAAAACAAAAATTAACTTTTGTTTACAAATGTGTCAATCGCTTAAAAAAAAGTTAAAACATTTTAGATTCCAATCAGCATATTTTCTGTTTGAAATGCACCAAAGTAGTTTTGCTTACTGGAAATAGTAAATTTAATAATTTAGCTTTCAATTAAAACTAAAATAAAAGTTTCAAGAAAAATTTTTAATTTTAAAAATTTAATTTGAAAGTCAGTTGTCGAAAATGAGTAGAGGTATATATATATATATATATATATATATATATATATATATATATATATCACGAAAAATCTAAAGTGAGCCAAACCTACCGCGGTTTCACACTACGGATCGTCAGGGAAGAGCCTTTTCCCTGACGATCCGTAGTGTGAAACCGCGGTAGGTTTGGCTCACTTTAGATTTTTCGTGTGTTTTTGCTCTACTATTTTAGTACTTTCGTATCGAGCACTTTTTCTTGTGTTTGGTTCCGTTTGTTTTTTTTTTCTTTACTGCGGACTCTTGAATGTTTGTTCTTTCTTTTTTTCTCCCCATTTATCCGACGACTTAGTACGCCGGATTGTAACGGATTTAGGTTCTGTTTGTTAATGGTTTTTTCGAGAGTTTATATTGGCATAAATTTACGGAGTGCATTCTTACAGAGTCTAAGTAGTTATCCGATGGCATGACTCTGAGTTTCATGCGTTATGCAGTCATCAGGTGCGTTTTTCAATAGGTCCGTTCATACTACATTGAGCACTGTATTATTAACTCATGTTAATAATACTGTACATGTGTACACTATTATATATATATATCTATTAATTCACGTTACTCTCTCTCTCTCTCTCTCTCTATATATATATATATATATATATATATATATATATATAAGTCAGAATAAAGAGAGAGAAAACGGATTTTGGCTAGAGACAAATTGCTCAGTTCATAATAACAGCGAATATTATTATTTATAGGAAAGACATCTTCAACGGCCAGACTCTAATCAGGGTCCCATGTGCACATTTTTAACGAAGTTCTTACGTTGCCGGCATCAAATATTCATCAGGGCAAACCCATCACATAAAATTCCGGGTATTGACTGAACACACCTTGGTGGGGAACCAATGCCTGTTAGATGATCGTAGCGGGCTTTTAGTCGAAGAAAATACTGAGCTAAAACAGCTAATAAACAAACTTCTCCAGTCCATGATAAAATTCTACAGCTTTGGATAAATACAAACTTAAGCAATTTACTTAAATTAATAAGTAAAAATACCTACTTTCTTTACAATTATTCCTCTTTCTTTTTAATACTTTCTTTTTCTTTCTTTCTGTTCGGTCCTGGGCATGACGGTAAACTGCATCCTGCAGCATGACTTCTGATTGGAAGCTTGTGAGGAGAATGGAACCACTTCCTAATTGCTGTTATTCTCAGGTCCCCTCTGACCCGGTGTGCTAGCATCTGTTAGGGTCCCAGCTATGGGCAAATAGTTAACCCCCAAACTGGGTTCAAATCACTATGAAAGTATAAAAATTCACTTTTATAGAAATATATACATAAAAATAGACATTTATAGAAAAATTTAAATTTTTGAAGGAAAAATATTACCAACAATAAATTTTTGAAGAAAAAATTATTGCCATAAAACATTTTTGAAGAAAAGAATTATTCTCAGTAAAGCATTTTTGGATACAAAACTGGAAGACATTTTCAGTTTTCTGAAATAAAAAAGATTAAAAACAAAAAAAATTCATTAAAATCTGACTAAATCAACCTTCTTACTATAACCGAACGTTAAAAAATACTTTACTTTTTGGTAGTAAATAACCCATAGTTGATATTCCGTTAAACAAAACTCAAGCACAACTTCTTCTTCTTCTTCTTCTTCTTCTTCTTCTTCTTCTTCTTCTTCTTCTTCTTCTTCCTTTTTGCTTCCTCGTCTTCTCTTTCTTTCCCATATTTTTCTTCTTCTTATCCCTTTTTTATTTTATTCTCTTTCATTTCCTCTTCTTTTCTGTAGCTTTTTCCTTCTCTTTCTACTCATCAATTTTATTCTTTCTTTCTTTCTTTCTCTCTATTTCTCTCTCTCTCTCTCGTTTTTTCTTTTAAGTGCTTTATTTTCATTTCTCTTTCTACTTATTTCGTTTATCCAAGTATCATGCAATGTTTGTTGTTCTCACTTCCTCTCTATTTCCCTCTATGTCATTATTTTTCTGTATTTGTTCCCCGACCCCTCGACCCCCCCACCCGCTTTGCTTTCTTATTTGTGTGTAATGTTACGTTAATAAGGAAGTCTCATACTCTTTCTGTCTGTACACTTTCTTGTTCTCTATGTTTCTTCATCGATTTTTGCTCTTTCTTTTCTCTCTCACTCTATCACTCTCTCACTCTCTCTCTCTCTCTCTCTCTCTATTCCTTTTTGCTTCTCTTTCTACTACTCCATCTCTTTCTATCGCTCTCTGTCTTTCTATTTATTTCTCTCTTCTGCTTTCTTTCTCGCATTCTCTTTCTCTCGACTTTCCTTCTACTTTGGGTCCGTAGTGTAGTGGTTATCGCGTGCGATTTACACGCGAGAGGCCCTGGGTTCGTTCCCAAGTAAAACCACATACTTTTGTAACCCCATGCGCAATAGTGGCAGTGGAATGCCTTGCTTGGGGTGAAATGATTAAAAAAAACTCCTTCTTTATCTCTGGCTTTTTTTCCTTATCTGTCACTTTTTCTTTCGAATCTCTTTTTCCTTCATTTTCTCTTTCGCTTCTATTCCTCTCTATTCCTATTCTACTCTTTCTCACTCACTTGCTTACTCCTTCTCTTTCTACTTTCCATTTCTCTTTGTCTTTCTCTTTTACCCTTTTTATTTCTCTTTCACTAACTCTCTATGTTTCTTTCTCTTTCTCTCTTTCTCTCTTCTGCTAGATCTCTCCCTGGCTTTCACCATCTCCTTCTGCCCATTCATCTCTCTATCTATTCTCTCTATATTTCTTTCTCTCTTTATCTTCCTGTCTATTTCTTTTTCTTTCTCGCTCTTTTTTTTCCTACTTTATATCTTTCTCTTTCTCTATTTCCCTTTCTCTCTCTTTCTTCTAGTGTATCTGTCAAATTCTCTGTAAAATTTATTTTCCTGTTTCTTTCAACTAATGATTTTATCTTTATTTTCTTTCCTATTCGCACGTCAATATTTCTGATTAACCCCCCAAAACTCTCTCTCTCTCTCTTTCTATCCCTCTCTCTAATTTGCTTATTTCTATCCAATTCTATTCGGTTCTGTTAATCACTATCTCCCTATCTCTATCTATCTCTCTGCTTATCTCTCTCTCTCTCTCTCTCTCTCTATCTCTCTGCTTATCTATCTCTCTCTCTCTCTCTAATTTGCTTATTTATATCCAATTCTATTCGGTTCTGTTAATCCCTATCTCCCTATCTCTATCTATCTCTCTGCTTATCTCTCTCTCTCTCTCTCTCTCTCTCTCTCTCTCTCTCTCTCTCTCTCTCTCTCTGTGTCTATATTTCTCATTTTCTCTCGATTGGTTTTTCAATTCAGATAATTTTGATTTTTTTCTTCATTTAAACTTTTACTTTCACCTTCTTTTTGTTGCAATAAACCAATTATAATTCAGAGGTTGTCGTCGTCGTAACAATTCAAGCAAAGAAAATCAGCTATTAATAATAATTCATGTAAATCGATTACTGACAATGAAGTCATAATTATTTTTTAAGATTTATTTCAATTCCGATTTTTCTTCATTAAATCTTTTTAACAAACCTTTTTTGTAATTTTGTTTTTAAATTTTATTTTATTTTATTCTCTGTCCTGCCGTAGCTTCTTTTCTTTCTCCCGATGTCTCATTAAAAGATGAACTTTTAAAAAAAAATATTCATTTGTTCTCAGGGTAAATGTCTTTGTTTTACTCGCGTGTATTGATTTCATTAATCAGTTTATGTACTTCGTGATATCAGCGCTGGAATTTATGAAACAAAGATATCGGGACTTTTAGTTACCTTAATAATTACATCTAGAGTCTCACAGTAAATCTTATACAGTAATTCATTGGGATATATATATATATATTTTACTATAGAAAGGCATCTTCAGGATTTTTATAAAAAAAATGAATGTATGGCCATCAGCAAAAGAGGCACTCAAAATGCTTGCTACAAGTCATGGATACTAAAATCAAGCAGGTACAAAATTTAAATACCTGGGAAAAGTTCTAGCAGATAACGGAAAGTGCGACACTGATATCCGAAGGCGTAATTGGAATGACCAATGATGTATTCAAAAACCTAAGCAGAACCACTGCTAAGAAGGTAGGGTCGATGTGTCGGGCCAGGATGTTCTTCCCGCTTGAATGCATCCTGCATATATATAAATCAACCATTCGTCCGTGCATGTAATACTGCTGCCATATATGGTCAGGCGCAGCCTGCTGTTCATCTTAGTGTTCTTGACAGGCTCCAAAAGAGAATCAGTAATGTGATAGGTACCGACTTGGCGACTCGACTGAAGCCACTTCCCCACCGACGTGATGTGGCCTCCTATTGTCTGTTCTATAAATACTTTCATGGCTTCTGCTCCAACGAAGTTACGTCACTGGTGCCTCTGCAATATGTGTTTACTCGTACAACCAAATTGGCAACTGGGTCCCACCCATTTACAGTTAGATCAACCAAATGCAGACGACAATTCTACTCCTTCAGCTTCTTTTCTCGCACTTCACGCCTGTGGAACTCGCTTCCTTATTCTTGCTTTCCTGGCGGCTAAAAATGCAAGGTCAATACTTATCTCTTAACTACTTGACCCTAATTCTTTCCACATATATATATATATATATATATATATATATATATATATATATATGTGGAATATATTCCACATATATATATATATCCTTTCCTTTCTCTCCACCTTTGCCGCTGTCATCACACCTGTATTCCCATCCGTCTCTTGCTCCTTTCTAACTGGTTCGTTCTTCTATTTACTCTCCTCTGATCTTTTTGCTCTTATGTAGCCCCCTGCACATCAGTGACGTTACCGCGTTGCACGAGGTAATATGATTAAAAATCATATGGAGCCTCTATCTGAAATAATGCTTATATCTCTTGTGCTTACCAAACATGTTAACTGCCCTCTCTGTAGTCAGTGATCTACAATTTTCAGTTTTCGATCCACAAATTTTAAGAATTTTGATAACATTTGAGCAAAGATATACTTCAGTGATACTGTCGCAAGTATGTAATCGAGAAGTTTTCCTTTGGGTTTGCCATTTGAAATATAGTGCAACACCAAGCCAAGTTGTTGAACGTTTGATGAGTCAGTAAATTTCTCCACTTAAATGCCAAATGAGAGACTAAATTCTTGCTTGCAGATATCATTGACAATATCCCTTCGGATGAAAATGTTGATACAGTTAAGCAGATCATTCTGTGATATTTTTGGAAGTAATGTCGCATTTTTTTTTCTATTCTCTGGATGATCTTAAAAAAAACATCTACAGCCTCAGCCCGAAATTTGAGTAACTCCTTGAGGTTTTCACTGGTGAAAGTACTAATTTGTTCATTGTTAGTGTTGT
The DNA here is from genome assembly GCA_037127315.1 of Ascarosepion bandense. Taxonomy (NCBI): domain Eukaryota; kingdom Metazoa; phylum Mollusca; class Cephalopoda; order Sepiida; family Sepiidae; genus Ascarosepion; species Ascarosepion bandense. The sequence continues at coordinate 766,792 of JBBBDQ010000911.1, read as the reverse complement.
CATCTCGATGTCTTCTAAGGACGATACCTTGCCTATCACAAAATTCTAATCATTTAATAATCGATGTAGAAATCTTTATACTTTTTTCAAAATGCTGTTTTGATTGGTCTTAGATCACACACTCAATTCGAGTGTTAGGGTTTTAATGTGAGAAGAAATTGTTTTATTCGAATTTCGTCACCCCAAGCAAGGTATTCCACTGCCACTATAGCGCAGGGGGTTACATAGAGGGATTGGGTATAGGAAATGTCAGAAGGAGGGTGATAGACGACTTAGGATGTACATAGAGAGAGAGTTGGAGAGAGTGGGTGTGAGTTAGTGTGTTAGGAGGTGTCTATTGACCTTACATTTAAACTTCTGGAGGTTGTAGCCGTCGGGGAAGCAAGCATGCGGTAGAGAATTCCACAGGCGGGAAGTGCGAGGAAAGAAGCTGTTGGAGTAGAAATTGCGGTTACATTTCATCGGTTTCACTGTAAAAGGGTGGGACCTAGTTACCAATCTAGTATCTCGTGCAAATTCACATCTAGGGGGGCACCAGTGATTTAAGTTCGTCAGAGCAGAAGCCATGAAAGTATTTATAGAAGAGGCACAGTATGACGATAAACTGTATGTGGGTCGGGGGTTTCCTTCTAATTGGCAAGTTTTGAAAATCGTGGAACTACCTCTTGGCTGCTGTTGTTCCCAGGTCCACTCCCACCTATGGGCAAGTGGTTGACCCTCAAACTGGGGTCAAAGTGCAATGAAAGTTTAAAAATATAATTGAAAATTCCATATATAAAATTATATAATTATATAATTCAATATATAAAATTTCAAAAATATAAGTGAAAATTCCAACAATACATTTTGGTGAAGAAAATATTACCAGCAATACATTTTTAAGAGAAAAAATTAACAGCAATATATTTTTTAAAAGAATCTATTACTAAAAATACATTTTTGAAAAAAAAATATTAACAGCAATATATTTTTGAAGTAAAACTATTACTAAAATACATTTTTAAGGAAAAAATATTGAGAGCAATATATTTTGGAAGAAAAAAACTATAACAAAAATTCATTTTTGAAAAAAAAATATTAACAACTATATATTTTTAAGAAAAAATATTAACAGCAATATATTTTTAAGAAAAAATATTACCATTTTTTAAGAAAAAATATTAATAGCAACATATTTTGGAAAAGAAAAACTATTACTAAAAATACATTTTTAAGAAAAAATATTAACAACAATATATTTTTAAGAAAAAATATTACCATTTTTGAAGAAAAAATATTAATAGCAACATATTTTGGAAAAGAAAAACTATTACTAAAAATACATTTTTAAGAAAAAATATTAACAGCAATATATTTTTAAGAAAAAATATTACCATTTTTGAAGAAAAAATATTAATAGCAACATATTTTGGAAAAGAAAAACTATTACTAAAAATACATTTTTATAAAAAAATATTAACAGCAATATATTTTTGAAGAAAAACTATTACTAAAAATACATTTTTGAAGAAAAAATACGAACAGCAATATATTTTACAGAAAAAACATTAAGAGCAATATATTTTTTTTAATTATTAATTGCAAAATATTTTTGAAAAAAAAATATTAATAGCAATATATTTTTAAAGAAAAAATATTAACAGCATTATATTTTTGAAGTTAAATATATATATACCAGTAGTACATCTGACTCTCGACAAAACCCTCTTTACAAAAATATGTCAATGAAATCTGAACTGCACACTTATTTCTTACAAGGCGTACATATCCTATTCATACGAATCTATTGTAAAGATTTTTTGAAGAAAAGGTATATATATCAGTAATACATGTAACTCTCGACAAAACCCTCTTTACAAAAATATGTCAATGAAACCTGATCTACAAACTGATTTCTTACAAAGAATACATATTCTGTTCATATGAATCTATTGTAAAAATATTGTTGGCATTAAATGACGAACAAAACCAACTAAACCAACCGAACTTTGGAATTCAAATGATAATCGCATAAAATGATTTTTCAAGTCTTCCAGAAAGACTTTTCAGTTATTTTAACCCTGGAACACTAACCATCAATTAAAGTTACACTACTACTAACCATGGGTATATCACACCCGATTTTGAAAATATAAAAAAAATATTAAATATAAATCTTTATTCGAAATATTATACATGCAAGCACTTCTACTTTGATTTAAGATTAATAGAAACTGGAAAACATATTATTCATGTGTTTACTCGTGCAACCAGACTGGCAACTGGGTCTCACCCATTCACAGTGAGATTAACCAAATGCAGACGACAATTTTACTCCTGCAGCTTCTTTCCTCACACATCCCGCCTGTGGAACTCGGTTCCTTATTCTTGCTTTCCTGACGGCTACAATCTCCAGGAATTCAAATGCAAGATCAATACTCGTCTCTTAACCACTTGACCCTAGTTCTTTCCTTGTATATCCTTTGCTTTCTCTCCACCTCTGCAACTGTCATCATACCTGTGTCCCTTCCCTTCTCTTGTTCCTTTCTAAATGTTTGTCCTTCTCTTTACTCTCTTCTATGTAGTGGTTTTACTCTTATAAAGCCCCCTGCACATCAGTGGCGTTACTGCCTTGCTCGGGGTGATATGATTAAAAAAAAAAGAAAGAAACTCAGGTGCTGAAAATTGTAATTAAATTTAGTTAAAATGGCGACATTTGCACAGGGGTACTATGTACCCATGGTTAATGTTCTCGGGTTAAAGTTCTGAGATCAGTTTTGGCTAATCAATAAGTATACCTTTATAATAGAAGACATGGAAAATATGGAAACATGGAAGACAGAAAACAGAATATTGTTTTTAACGGATACTCGTATTTGAGTAGATACTCTGTTTTTTAATTAAACAATATATTTTTATATATCACTTGGGCTGAATATTTCTGAGAAAAAAATATGTGTCATTCTGCAGGATTCGAACCTGCGATCCCTATTTTCCGTGCACTCTATTTCAACGGAAATATTTTAAGCACATAGATAGGGTATTATACAGTGAAAATTTGCAATCAATTTTTCTGCTACTATCTACATAACATATTTTAAAATGATAAATTATTTGTCGACCAACTTGTTGAAGGACCCTTGTTATTGACGTGTGTCCCCTTCTCATCAGTGTCTTTGTGTTAAGAAATAAAGAGAAAAAATACAGGAAAAAAACACGTAAATTATAAGTAAAATAAAATAAAACAAAATGTAAAATAATAATGTTTTTTTTTCTTTATAATTAAAGCCGTTGGTTAAAAACTAAAAGTAACATTTACAATGAGGGCAGAAAGCAAAAAGGTGATATTCTTTTTTGACTAAGCTGTCAAGCATACAACGATAAACAGTGGGTGGGCGAAAAATCAAAAAAAGGAAATTTTTTTTCAATACAAAAAAAAAAGCTGATGTTTTTATTTCTGAATTTATTTATTTATTTATTTATTTATGCACCAGTTTTCGGAAACCCTTTTATTGTCCGGAACCATTCAATGGCATAAATGCATGATTTAATATCAACGATATGAATTAAGGATATTAAACGGTTATGTTAATGTGTGTGGATCCAATATGTATGTACATATGTATATATACAGAAGGCCCGCCTTTTAAGTGAAGCTGGCTTTAACGATGACCCCATAGCAAAACACTCGTGATATCACAAGAGTTAGACTCGGAAAGTTTTCAGGAACATAAGGTCATCGACCCTCATACAATAATAATCATCTTGAAGACTAACTGGATGGTTTCAGCCTTTCTGTAATTTTTTCGCCTCAAGCAAGGCGAAAATGCTACTAAGACGCAAGAAGGGCTATCGGGAGTGAAACAGGATGAGAAACAGGAACCGGAAATCTAAACCCAAACAGGAAAAGTTTTAGCTTAACTTCTATCTAAATCCATGGAGTTTTTTACAGTTGGGTTAATATCTTCCCCGTGTAGACAAGGCTTGTTAGCCTTGGTTGGCAAACTGTCTAGATGTTATGGTGAAACATATCTATTCCTCAGATAATGGTTTCTCTCTCCTATATTAATAAGAGTTAACAGGAAGTTAACTCGAGAAGTTCTTGGGAAGTTATTTAGTTTCTTGTAAATTTGTATTTCATTGTATAAAATCATTGGGGAATTTTAAATGTTGTTATTTTCTGTCCATGCCCTCCACTGAAAATTGTACATATGGGAGTTAAGTGGGATTACATAGAGCATCTGAGGTATTATGGTGGACGTGGTAAGAATGGTAAGTAAAAATGTGGTATTATGGTAAAAGGTTTATTGTAAGTATGTCAGGGTCGACGAAAATGAATAGCTAAGTTAAATTAGGACAGATGAAGACCAGCCTTCCCCATCCCCGTTTTAGGCCTCGTGCCACATTTGTACATATGTACAATAAATATTGAAGTTTTTGGGAAGTTTTTAGGAGTTCTTAGAAATCCTAGGGAGTTCTTTGGCGTTTTATTAGAGTTCAGTAGAACTATTAGTTAGTTCCAGTTTGAACATACTTGGACTAAGGCAGTTGATATTAGCCGGCAGTTAGCCGAATACTAAGGAGTCAGCTTACAGTGGAAGATTACCAAGTTTCTAACATTTTGGGTGCGCTAAGTCGATTATAATCTTCAGTGTAAAAAATACTCCAAAACACTATGAGAAGGATTAATTTGATTTCAGAAGCGGGATAGATGGAACTCCTTAAATCATAGCCATTCAATTGGCCAACGGATTAATTCTAATCACGAGGACGGATGAAAACCAGTCATTTGACCAACGATCTTTTGAGAGGAGCGGATGAGCAGCGGCTCGGTTGCCAGCTTCTGAGTAATATTCGCAAAAGGATTCATGATACATTTCAGCGTCACATTTTTTTCCTTTTTTTTTTATAATCATATCACCATCAAGCAAGTTAGACTACTGTCACTGCTGCGCTGGGGGGGGTTACATAGGAGGAAAATTATGAGAAAGAGTGACAGGTTATAGGGGGTGTCAGGAAGTTGGTAAGAGAAGGATGAGAATATTGATGAGAGGGAAGTGGACGAAGAAAAGTCAGCGAGATATGAGATGACTATTGACTTTACATTAAAACTCCTGGAGATTGTAGCTGTCGGAGAAGCAAGTAAATGGAAGGGAATACCACAGGCGAGAAGTGCGAGAAAAGAAGCTAATGGAGTAGAATTTGCGTTTACCTAGTTTCTACTCTTGTGGCCAGAGTAAATTCATATATAGGGGACATTAGTGAGTTAAGTTCATCGGAGCAAAACCCATGAAAATATTTGAGACACATGGAAGCCACATTGAGCCGGTCAGAAAATGACTGTATCTGAGCTGCCAATTCAAGATCACATTACAGATTCTTCGTTGGATTTTGTCAAGGACTCCTAGGTGGATAGCAGGGGCACCCGACCAGATATGGCAACAGTATTCAATGCACAGGCGGATGGTAGATTTATATATCTGTAGGACAGTTTTCAGACGGGAAAAACTTCCTGGCCCTACACAGAGTACCAACCTTCTAAGCAGCGGATTTAGCTATGGCTTCGATATAGTCATTCTACTTGAGATCATTTGTGAGAGTTAACCCGAGGAGGCGCAGTGTTTTGCTTTCAGGGATGAAAACAAAAAATTTGATGAAAATCATGAACAAAATTGATGAGCGGATGGTGTATGTTAGGGTCGACGAAAATAAATAAGTTAAATATTGACTTGGGCGCTAAACCTTTTCGGTATGTTATGAATTCATTTCTTCAATCTCAGAATTAAATGAACTAAATTGCAAGGGAGACTGAGTTTTCTAATGCTGATTAGCAACAAGTTAATGAAAAGGGAAAATATGAATTCAGAAACCAAATGCAGATATATATATATACATGTCAATTCGGTTGGGTTTCAACCCTGGCTAAAAGCAATCGGATATCTAACCGTATTGATGAGCTGTGATACAGCAAAACAGATCTGTCTGCGGATGGCAATTTTCACTCTCACACCCTGATTAAGCACTCTGGAAGAATGGTAGAGTTTGAAAAACAGTAGCTACTCTAGCATCTACGCATCGTTCATTTAGTAATGAATTAGAGCACTCCAACTACTGGCGTATGATATATCACACCCTAAAAGTCTACTTCCTTCTAACTCATAGTTCAGAGGTAGAATCGACGGCTGACGCCAATCCGGTCGGGTTTTAATCTTCGGTAAAAAGCAATCGGATGTCTAACCGTACTGATGAGCTGTGATACAGCGAAACAGATCTGTCTGCAGATGACTATATATATATGCCATCCATATTTTGTCAAGCCTGTTTAGATGTATCCCAGATCATTAATGTGGTTAGACATCTACTTGCTTCTGGCCGAAATCAAAACTCGACCGATTTGATGTCAGTCGGTGTCTCTACTCCCTAAGCCATAGAATAAGAGAGGAGAAATTTTAGCATATTATATATATGCGGATTATACACACGCCAGTCACCGGAAGAACTCAATTCATTGCTGAAGAGTAACGCGTAAATCGCAGAAGTGGTAATGTTTTTAAAATAATTTTTCTCTCAAGAGAGCTCAGTCATAATGAGAACACACACACACACGGCGGTAACGCCATTGATGTGCAGGGGGCTACATAGGAGTGAAAAGATTGGAAAAGAGAAAACCGGAAACCGCATCCTAAATAGGAAACAAGGGATGAGCTCTTCACCTGTTCAATAGACGTGGGTGGAGTGTGAACCGGGCGATAGTTTAGTCTATATATATGTAATTTTATGGAGCAAGTCGTCTGAGTTTCTGATATGTTTAGTGCTAACGGTGCCTAGTAATGGTGTAATTTAGGGAGAGTACTGTTAATACCGGATGTGCGTTGTGGTACAGTGGATATCGGCTCGGAACGAGAAACCGGGGAGCCGAGTTCGAATTCCAGCTAAATCCATTTGTATTCACTTACACGCAATACCCTTGGGAAAGGTATTAATCCGTCTATTCCTTCCAGTTATGAGTTAAATAGCAGAACAGATTGGGTTCTATAGCCTTGCTCGGCAATCAGTCTACCGCAGAAAGCAATGGCAGCCTACTGCGGGATAATCTTCTGCCCAGTCAGTCATGTCTCTTTCGAGACATGATCGCCCAAGCGTGTATCACGTATGGCACTCAACTGATTGACTGAATAGTTGGAAAGACAATTAAAGCTTCTACTCGGCATAAAGAGGGGGATAGGTTTTCTATTGTTAGGAAGTAATAAACTGACCCCCTCTAATTAGTAATTAATAATATAATACATATCTTCTGCCTCTAGCTATGAGTTAAATAACAGTACAGATTGGGTTCTATAGCCTTGATCGGCAACCAGACTACAGCAGAAAGCAATGGCAACCTACTGCGGGATAATCTTCTGCCCAGTCAGTCATGTCTCTTTCGAGACATGATCGCCCAAGCGTGTATCACGTATGGCACTTAACTGACTGACTGTTAATACCAGATATAATAGGTTTAATGGGAATGTTTGGTTTATGAGTTTGGGTAAGCCATATAGTGTGGGTATTCAAGTAATATGGACCTTTTTAAGAAAAAAATATCATTAAAACCAAATTTGATAAAGGTATAGTTATTTTGGACACAGACGTCTACACTGAAAAATTAGAATCCCTTTTAAATAATGACATCACCTGTATAAAAACCACTGAACAAGCAATAGACACTGAAATACAGACTTTCAGCAAAACAGTCAAAATATTATCAAAAATATAAATCACCCTATGAGCGTCCACTGCACCACAACGCTCATAGGGTGATATTTTAGTAATTTCCGAACAAGAATTTGGGGAGCCTAGTTCGAATTTCAATTGAATTCCTTACATTCACTTACACACAAATACCCATTGGAACGGTAATAATCCCCACCCATTCACAGTCAGGTTAGCCAAATGCAGACGACAATTCTACTCCTGCAGCTTCTTCTCTCGCACTTCCCGCCTGTGGAACTCGCTCCCGTATTCTTACTTTCCTGACGGCTACAACCTCCAGAAATTTAAATGCAAAGTCAATACTCATCTACTAACCACTGGACTCTAGCTCTCTCCCCACTCCTGTATAACCTTCCCTTTCTCTCCACCTATGTATATGTCATCGCACCTGCTTTCTCAGCTTTCTATTGTTCCTTTCTAACTAGGTTGTACTCCTCACTCTTTTCTAATTAATCTTTTTTACATTTATGTAGCCCCTTGCACATCAGTGGCGTTTCCGCCTTGCTCGGGATGGAATGATTAAAAAAAGAAAAATCTCTTCCCTCCAATTATGGGTTAAATAACAGGACAGATTAGGTTCTATTGCCTTGGTTAGCAACCAGTCTAACGCAGAAAGCAATGGCAACCTGCTACGGGATAATCTTCTGCCAAGTTAGTCATGTCTCTTTTGAGACATGATCGCCCAAAGTGTGTATCACGTATGGCACTTAACTGACTGACTGAATATAATAGTTAGAAACATGATTAAGACTTCTACTGGGCATAAAGTGAGGGATTGATTTTCTATTGTTATGAAGTCATAAACTGATCGCCCTCTAATTACTACTTAATAATAGAATAGATATCTTCTTCCTCTAGCTATGAGTCAAATAACAGGACAGATTGGATTCTATAGCCTTGGCTCACAACCAGTCTACTGCAGAAAGTAATGACTACCTACTGCGGGATAATCCTCTGCCTAGTCAGTCATGTCTTGAAAGAGACATGATCGCCCAATGCATGTATCACGTCTGGCACTTAACTGACTGAGAACACGATATTCGTCTATAAAAACACCCGAAGCTTCAAACACCTTTGTTTTTGTTTATGCCATTATTAAGAAAAATAGTTGGTGATCATATCTTACAGTTATTTCTTGTCTTTTGTAGCGGGTTTGGCTTTTTGTGATCTCTCCTCGACCCTGTTCTTTCATCCATTTATTCATGCTACGTTTTGCATTGCTTCCCGCTGCACTTCTTCCGATCAATCTGTCCTGTAAGCATCAAATCTTCTAAACCTACTTTCCTTATTACCTGCCAGTGAAATTTCAGCTGCCTCTTTCTAGTTTTGATTAAAAGTTTCCTTTTAGTTTTCATTTTTTTTCTATAGCTCAATCGTTGCTCATATGTCCGTTCTATTTCATTCTCAGTATCCCTCTGTAGAATCACATTTGTGTTTCTTCAAGATTCTTCTTAATCCATGAGAAAATTGTCCAGCATTCGCTGTCATATAGGGGGACTGAAATTATATAACAGTTCAGTATTGTTTCTTTGTTTCTATTGTTTCAAGTCTCTTCTTCATCTGTGAGGAGGTTGTCCAGTCTTCACTGACATATAGGTGAATAGATAATGTGTACCAGTTCAATACTCATTTCTTTGTTTCTATTGCTTTATGTCTCCCCTTCATCTGTGAGGAGATTGTTCAGCACTCACTGACATATAAGTGAATAGATAATGTGTACCAGTTCAATACTCATTTCTTTGTTTCTATTGCTTTATGTCTCCCCATCATCTGTGAGGAGATTGTTCAGCCTTCACTGACATATAAGTGAATAGATAATGTGTACCAGTTCAATACTCATTTCTTTGTTTCTATTGCTTTATGTCTCCCCTTCATCTGTGAGGAGATTGTTCAGCACTCACTGACATATAGGAGAACCAATATTACGTACCAGATCAATAGACATATCTTTGTTTCTGTTGCTTTAATTCTCTCTTTCATCTGTGAGGGGATTGTCCAGCATTCGCTGTCATATAGGGGGAGTGAAATTATATAACAGTTCAGTATTTTTTCTTTGTTTCTATTTCTTCAATTCTCTTCTTCATCTGTGAGGAGGTTGTCCAGTCTTCACTGACATATAGGTGAATAGATAATGTGTACCAGTTCAATACTCATTTCTTTGTTTCTATTGCTTTATGTCTCCCCTTCATCTGTGAGGAGATTGTTCAGAACTCACTGACATATAGGAGAACCAATATTACGTACCAGATCAACAGACATATCTTTGTTTCTGTTGCTTTAAGTCTCTCTTTCATCTGTGAGGGGATTGTCCAGCATTCGCTGTCATATAGGGGGACTGAAATTATATAACAGTTCAGTATTTTTTCTTTGTTTCTATTGTTTCAAGTCTCTTCTTCATCTGTGAGGTGAGGTTGTCCTGTGTCTTTCACTGACATATAGGTGAATAGACAATGTGTACCAGTTCAATACTCATTTCTTTGTTTCTATTGCTTTATGTCTTCCTCATCATCTGTGAGGAGATTGTCCAGTCTTCACTGACACATAGGTGAATAGATAATGTGTACCAGTTCACCACTCATTTCTTTGTTTTTATTGCTTTATGTCTCCCCATCATCTGTGAGGAGATTGTTCAGCCTTCACTGACATATAAGTGAATAGACAATGTGTACCAGTTCAATACTCATTTCTTTGTTTCTATTGCTTTATGTCTCCCCATCATCTGTGAGGAGATTGTCCAGTCTTCACTGACATATAAGTGAATAGACAATGTACCAGTTCAATACTCATTTCTTTGTTTCTATTGCTTTATGTCCCCCATCATCTGTGAGGAGGACGTCCAGTCTTCACTGACATATAAGTGAATATTAATGTGTACCAGTTCAATACTCATTTCTTTGTTTCTATTGCTTTATGTCTCCCCATCATCTGTAGAGATTGTCCAGTCTTCACTGACATATAAGTGAACAGATAACGTACCAGTTCAATACTCATTTCTTTGTTTCTATTGCTTTATGTCTCCCATCATCTGTGAGGAGATTGTCCAGTCTTCACTGACATATAGGTGAATAGATAATGTACCAGTTCAATACTCATTTCTTTGTTTCTATTGCTTTATGTCTCCCCCCATCATCTGTGAGGAGATTGTCCGTCTTCACTGACATATAAGTGAATAGATAATGTGTACCAGTTCAATACTCATTTCTTTGTTTCTATTGCTTTATGTCTCCCTACTCAGAGAGATTGTCCAGCCTTCACTGACACATAGGTGAATAGATAATGTGCACCAGTTCAATACCTACTTTTGTTTCTATTGCTTTTTATGTCTCCCCATCATCTGTGAGGAGATCATCCAGTCTTCACTGACATATAGGTGAATAGATAATGTACCAGTTCAATACTCATTTTTTGTTTTCATTGCTTTATGTCTCCCATCATCTGTGAGGAGATTGTTCAGCCTTCACTGACATATATGAATAGATAATGTGTACCAGTTCAATACTCATTTTTGTTTATTGCTTTTCTATGTCTCCTCATCATCTGTGAGGAGATTGTTCAGCCTTCACTGACATATAAGTGAATAGATAATGTGTACCAGTTCAATACTCATTTCTTTGTTTCTATTGCTTTATGTCTCCCCATCATCTGTGAGGAGATTGTCCAGTCTTCACTGACATATAAGTGAATATAATGTGTGTACCAGTTCAATACTCATTTCTTTGTTTCTATTGCTTTATGTCTCCCCTTCATCTGTGAGGAGATTGTCCAGTCTTCACTGACATATAGGTGAATAGATAATGTGTACCAGTTCAATACTCATTTCTTTGTTTCTATTGCTTTATGTCTCCCCATCATCTGTGAGGAGATTGTTCAGCCTTCACTGACATATAAGTGAATAGATAATGTGTACCAGTTCAATACTCATTTCTTTGTTTCTATTGCTTTATGTCTCCCCATCATCTGTGAGGAGATTGTCCAGTCTTCACTGACATATAGGTGAATAGATAATGTGTACGAGTTCAATACTCATTTCTTTGTTTCTATTGCTTTATGTCTCCCCATCATCTGTGAGGAGATTGTTCAGCCTTCACTGACATATAAGTGAATAGATAATGTGTACCAGTTCAATACTCATTTCTTTGTTTCTATTGCTTTATGTCTCCCCATCATCTGTGAGGAGATTGTTCAGCCTTCACTGACATATAAGTGAATAGATAATGTGTACCAGTTCAATACTCATTTCTTTGTTTCTATTGCTTTATGTCTCCCCATCATCTGTGAGGAGATTGTCCAGTCTTCACTGACATATAAGTGAATAGATAATGTGTACCAGTTCAATACTCATTTCTTTGTTTCTATTGCTTTATGTCTCCCCATCATCTGTGAGGAGATTGTTCAGCCTTCACTGACATATAAGTGAATAGATAATGTGTACCAGTTCAATACTCATTTCTTTGTTTCTATTGCTTTATGTCTCCCCATCATCTGTGAGGAGATTGTCCAGTCTTCACTGACATATAAGTGAATAGATAATGTGTACCAGTTCAATACTCATTTCTTTGTTTCTATTGCTTTATGTCTCCCCATCATCTGTGAGGAGATTGTCCAGTCTTCACTGACATATAAGTGAATAGATAATGTGTACCAGTTCAATACTCATTTCTTTGTTTCTATTGCTTTATGTCTCCCCATCATCTGTGAGGAGATTGTCCAGTCTTCACTGACATATAAGTGAATAGATAATGTGTACCAGTTCAATACTCATTTCTTTGTTTCTATTGCTTTATGTCTCCCCATCATCTGTGAGGAGATTGTCCAGTCTTCACTGACATATAGGTGAATAGATAATGTGTACCAGTTCAATACTCATTTCTTTGTTTCTATTGCTTTATGTCTCCCCATCATCTGTGAGGAGATTGTCCAGTCTTCACTGACATATAGGTGAATAGATAATGTGTACCAGTTCAATACTCATTTCTTTGTTTCTATTGCTTTATGTCTCCCCATCATCTGTGAGGAGATTGTTCAGCCTTCACTGACATATAAGTGAATAGATAATGTGTACCAGTTCAATACTCATTTCTTTGTTTCTATTGCTTTATGTCTCCCCTTCATCTGTGAGGAGGATTGTTCAGCACTCACTGACATATAGGAGAACCAATATTACGTACCAGATCAATAGACATATCTTTGTTTCTGTTGCTTTAATTCTCTCTTTCATCTGTGAGGGGATTGTCCAGCATTCGCTGTCATATAGGGGGAGTGAAATTATATAACAGTTCAGTATTTTTTCTTTGTTTCTATTGCTTCAAGTCTCTTCTTCATCTGTGAGGAGGTTGTCCAGTCTTCACTGACATATAGGTGAATAGATAATGTGTACCAGTTCAATACTCATTTCTTTGTTTCTATTGCTTTATGTCTCCCCTTCATCTGTGAGGAGATTGTTCAGAACTCACTGACATATAGGAGAACCAATATTACGTACCAGATCAACAGACATATCTTTGTTTCTGTTGCTTTCAGTCTCTCCTTCATCTTTGAGAAGATTGTCCAGCATTCACAGTCATATGGGAAAACCGATATTACGTAACCGTTCAATACTCTTGTCTCTGTTTTTATTGCTTAAATATCTCCTTTATCTCTGAGGATATTATCCAGCATTCACTGACATATAGGAGGATCGATATTACGTACCATTGCAATACTTATTTCTTTGTTTATATTGTTTCAAGTCACTTCCTCAAATGTTCAGAGATTGTCCAACATTTTCTCCCATACAGGAGGAGAGGTATTACATAAAAGTTCAGTACTCTTTTCTTTTCTTTTTCTTACGAAATTTGTCCTGTTTCTTAATTATTTGCTTAGAAAAAAATTCAATATTTTACATAGTTTGCCTTTTTTTTTCTTTTTTTTTTTGTTTGTTTTGTTTTTTTACGTTAGATTTTAACGTCCGGCTGGGGTTCAATAAAGCGAGTTTTCAAGGAGTGTAGACATAACTATTCCTAAAATGTAAAATACTGAAGTTTTATATGAAATATATATATATATATATATATATATATATATATATATATATATATATATATATTAATCATATCACCCGAGCAAGGTAACGCCACTGATGTGCAGGGGGCTACGTAAGAATGAAAAGATTGGAAAAGAGAAAGCCAGAAACCACAACCTAAACAGGGAACAAGGTATGAGACTCTTCACCTGTTCAATAGACGTGGGTGGAGTGTGATTTGAAAGTGACTTTCACTATCCCAATATTTTTTCTTATCACCATAAACATTCTCTGTCCAGATTTAGCAGCAGTATATAACACAATCGCAACAATGACATCGATACCCCTGGGTATTTCGTTAAGAACATGCGTGTGTGATTGTCTACGAGAACAGTAATGCTAAATGCTACCTATTCAAATGAACGTTTTTTTTTCTTATCCAAAACAAAAGCCGAAGAACCATTTCTTAAATCATAAGTCTATTCTTATTTCAGAAAAATAAATTATAATTTTAAAGCAGTCGATAGCATCGAATCTATAACTGTATCTACTGCTCGGAAATTTGGGTCATTGTATAGCGCCAGAATATTTTTTCTCGTCAGAATCCATTTTGCTCACTTATAAATCTACCATTCGTCCGTGCATTGAATACTGTTGCCATATATGGTCGGGTGCTCCTGCTATTCATCTCGGGGTTCTCGTGAGGTTCCATCTTGAAATTTATATAATCTACCATTCGTCCGTGCATTAAATACTGTTACCAGATCTAGTCGGGTGCTTCTGCTATTCATCTCTAGGTTCACATCAGAATCCATTTGGCACATGTATAAATCTAGAATTCGTCTGTGCATTGAATACTGTTGCTATATCTAGTCGGGTGCTCCTGCTATTCATCTCGAGGTTCTCGTCAGAATCCATCTTGTTCGCTTATAAATCTATCATTTGTCCGTGCATTGAATAGTGTTGCCATATCTGGTCGGGTTTTTTCTACTGTTCATCTCGAGGTTCTCGTCATAATCCATCTTGCTCGTTTATAAATCTACCTTTCGTCCGTGCATTGGATTCTGTTGGCATATCTGGTCGTGTGCTTCTGCTATTCATCTCGAGGTTCTCGTCATAATCCATCTTGACATTTATAAATTTACCATTCGTCCGTGCATTGAATACTGTTGCCATATTTAGTCGGGTGCTTCTGCTATTCATCTCAGGGTTCTCGTCATAATAATAAAATCTGTTTGAAAAAATTATTGCTTCCTAAATTCAAAATCCACAAAATCCAAAGGAGAATCCGGAATATAATCGATCCTGAATTAACAGCTCACCTTCAGTCACTTTCTCACCGACTTGATGTGGCTTCCCTCTGTCTTTTCTACAATCATTTTCACGACAAGTGCACTGTGTAATATAACAATCTGGCCCCACCCGAGGAAGGCTGATGCAAGCGAGGGTGTTTCCGGTCGTTGAAAGGAACGGATGTCGTTTGACCTTATTTCCGGCAGCAGCGGAAATAACTACAGAGGCAAACAGAACAGGTGTCTCTGGGAATTACGTGGGCGTGCGTGGGCGAGGCAAAACCGGAAGAAAAAGTCCCGGTTCTGGAAGATTATAAAAAGACCTCGGCACACGGATTCGCCAGTAGAGGAGCAACAGAGATCGGCCGGTGAAGAGAGACACAACAGATAAGACTACACTCCCGTCAACCCATTAGAAGCGCGCTCTCTCAATTCTCTGTTCCCTATTCTACACGGTTCATCGTCATTAATAAAAATATAACTTTATATTTTTATATATATGCGTGTTTGTTGTTTGTCGATATATAACACACTGACGAGATTATTTTCCATGAGAAAAATCAACCAAATAAAACATTTAAGCGTGTGTAATTATCTCCCAGTAAAGAAAGTCAGTCAGAGATGACGATAATAAAATTGTAATAACAAGAATGATTTGAAATCATATTTTTTTAAATTTCAATATAACCTAGGAAAATTTCGAATAAATGTTTTGAAATATCCTACAGTTTTGGCATTTAAAAGTTAATTTAAAATAATTTTAATTAGAGAATTAATATATGCGTAGGAATATGCTAAGGATATATTCGTCTTTATATAAGTCAGTTTTAAATGACTCAGTTTTAAAACTACCTCCAAATACACCCAGCATTTAATACAGTCATTGTTGGGTTAGTGGTACAGTGAAAAACTCTTGTTTGATATAAGAGATTTTTAAGATAATCCCGGAATAATATATGTATGTGCGTATAAAATATGGTATAGAATTATACAAGGTTATAAAAGATGATATTACTGTGACAAAATCCAAATATTCTTAAACCCAAATCAGTCAATAGACAAGGGGATTCATCAACTGAATGATATCAGGATTGGATGAAAAGTTTTGTTTGAAAAAATATAGACGTTAATAATATATCGGGAAATACATTACACACACACACACACACACACATATATATATATATATATATATATATATATATGGCTTCCTTTGCCTCTTCTACAAGTACTTTCATGGCTTCTGCTCCGATGAGCTTAGATCACTGGTGCCGCCTAAGCACGAATTTACACGAGATACTAGATTAGCAACTAGGTCCCACCCTTTTACAGTTAAACAAATAAGATGTGACCATAAATTCTACTCCAACAGCTTCTTTTCTCGCGTTTCCCGCCTGTGGAACTACCTTCCACAAGTCTGCTTTCCCGACAGTTACAATCTCCAGGTGTTTAAATGTAGGGTCAATAGACACCTCCTATCACACAAACTCCCAATTATTCTCAGAACACTCTCATCTACCCAACCCTCATTCTCGGTATCCTTACCCGCCTATCACCCACCCTCTGTCATTTCCTATATTGAATCATCCTTTCACCACTGCGCAGTAGTGGCAGTGACATGCCTTGCTCGGGGTGAAACGCTTATAAAATATATATATATATATATATATATATATATATATATATATATATATATATAAATATATATATATATATATATATATATATGTTACGGAAATTAACGAATTTTAACGAAACTTGGTGATAAGCAACCCACAATTTCTAATGAATTATTTTGAACATTATTTTTACCGATGCTCATATTTAAGTAGATATTTTGTTTTTAATATCATTTTTAGCATGATAAAAACCTCGTCTGATCAAGAGGCTATCCATGGTCGAGTGATCAAGACGGTACCAGATCAAATGGTATGCTTCCCCTATGTAATAGGGGTCACAGGTTCGAATCCTGCTGAGTAGCACACATTTTCGTAATTAAAATTTATCGTAAATAATCAGGCCGGTAGATATAAATATAAAAGTACTGTTTAATTAAAAACAGAATATCTACTTAAATACGAGTATAGGCAAAAATAATGTTCAAAATAATTCATTATATATATATATATATATATATATATATATATATATATATGAAATTTATAAAGGAAAACTCAACACATCATTTCAATTGGTTATAAACTAGAGCTCATTTCAATGAAATTAGAAAATTACTATCGACGAGGATGAGATTCGAACTTACGCGGGGAGACTCCAATGGATTAGCAGTCCATCTCCTTAACCACTCAGCCACCTCGTCATTTGTGCGCGTTGTGGTCTAGTGGATATCGGCTCGGAACGAGAAACCGGGGAGCCGAGTTCGAATTCCAGTTGAATCTATTGTATTCACTTACGCGCAAATACCCTTGGGAAAGGTATTAATCCGTCTCTTCCTTCCAGTTATGGGTTAAATAACAGCACAGATTGGGTTCTATAGCCTTTGTCGGCAACCAGTCTACCACAGAAAGCAGTGGCAACCTACTGCGGGATAATCTTTTGCCCAGTTAGTCATGTCTCTTTCGAGACATGATCGCCCAAAGCGTGTTTCACGTATGGCACTTAACTGACTGACATTTCAATGAGTTTGATTAGAGCATTTCCTCAGACCTTACAATATTCCTTTCATCTGGTACAAAATTTTTGCCGGATTGAAGTAAGGTATAGTTTATAACCAATTCAAATGACGTGTTGAGTTTTCCTTTATAAATATCATTTTGCTCTGGATAACACCCATCAAGCTCTCTATATAGATTTACCACTTAATATTTTATATTAAGGTAATCTTGTTGGATTATCCTCACCGTTTACGGACTGGTCACCTATATCTGTATATATATATATATATATATATATATATATATATATGTTACAGAAATTAACGAATTTTAACGAAACTTGGTTATAAGCAACCGACAATTTATTTAAAAATAATTCATTACGTATATATATATATATTAACCAAATTATCTGGATGTATTACTAATATATATATATATATATATATATATATATTAGTCATCCACATACAAGCCTGTCTCGCAGCTCATCAGTGTGGCTAGACACATCCACTTGCCTCTGGCCGGGATCGAAACTCGACCGATTTCAGTCGGAGTCTCTACCCCCTAAGCCATCGACGCATGGTATCAGAGAAGAGAAATATTACGTGTTGTATACCAGCAGTGTTTACACACGCCAGTTCCCGAGAGAACTCAATTCATTTCTGAAGAGTGACGCATAAATTTGGTGAATAAATCCCAAAGGATTTTAATAATGCTCGGCTAAAATATAATACTATTCCAAACAGAGAGCTCGGTTTAAATTTAGTTTGCAGACTAGTTATTTATTTCATATGTAAATTCAATATTTTACATTTTTTTTTTTGTTTTTTGTTTTTTTTACGTTAGATTTTAACGTCCGGCTGGGGTTCAATAAAGCGAGTTTTCAAGGAGTGTAGACATAACTATTCCTAAAATGTAAAATACTGAAGTTTTCTATGAAAAAAAAAAAAAAAAAATATATATATATATATATATATATATATATATATATTAATCATATCACCCCGAGCAAGGTAAATCCAATGATGTACAGGGGGATACGTAAGAATGAAAAGATTGGAAAAGAGAAATCCAGAAACCACAACCTAAACAGGGAACAAGGCATGAGACTCTTCACCTGTTCAATAGACATGGGTGGAGTGTGAACCGGGCGATAATTTAGTCTATCTACTCCAATTGAAAACAAATAAAAAAAGAAAAGAGTGAAAAGATTGGAAAAGAGAAAGCCGAAAACCACATCCTAAACAGGGAACAACGATGTGGTTTCCGGCTTTCTCTTTTCCAATCTTTTCATATATATATATATATATATATATATATTAATCATGTCACCCCAAGCAAGGCATTCCACTGCCACTATAGCGCAGGGGGTTACACAGGGCGATAGACGAGTTAGGATATACATAGGGAGAGAGTTGGAGAGAATGGGAGGGTTAGTGTGTTAGGAGGTGTCTAATGACCTTATATTTAAACTCCTAGAGGTTATAGCCGTCGGAGAAGCAAGCATGCGGAAGGGAATTCCACAAGCGGGAAGTGCGAGAAAAGAAGCTTTTGGAGTAGAAATTGCGGTTACATTTCATAGGTTTCACTGTAAAAGGGTGGGACCTAGTTGCCAATCTAGTATCTCGTGCGAACGCACACCTAGGGGGCACCAGTGATTTAAGTTCATCAGAGCAGAAGCCATGAAAGTATTTATAGAAGAGGCACAGGGAAGCCACGTCACGTCGGTGAGAGAGTGACTGCAGGCGGTCAGCTAAGTCGGTATCAATCACATTACAGGTTCTTCGCTGTATTTTATCAAGAAGCCCAAGGAGAATAGCAAGGGCACCCGACCAGATGTGGCAACAGTATTCAAAACACGGGCGGATGGTAGATTTGTATAAGTGCAGGATAGTTTCAGGCGGAAAGAATTTCCGGGCCCTGCACAGAGAGCCAACTTTCATGGCAGCGGATTTAGCAATGGATTCGACGTAGTCATTCCACTTGAGGTCCGCTGAATGGCTGAGGAGCCAGAAAGGATTCGCTATTTATTTGGTGTCAGATAATCAGAAAGCTTGTAAGTGGAATAAGTCGGTCGTATTTTTCATATCCACACCCAAATTTTTTAACGAAGTAAATAGTGAAATTTTATTTACGATTTTCTTTTGACTCATTATCGAATATATATAATCTTTCTTTTTTTTTTTATAACAACGTACTTGATCGGTGCCTCATTCCGTGTCTGAATCGGTCTGGCTGAGTCTGTCTAACGCCCGTCGGATCTAAAAACGTTTTCCTCTACTAAGAGGTACGCAGTCTCGAATCCAACAGAGGAGCGCATATTGTTCTTTCGTAATATTTTCTCCAATATTTCGGTTAGTAGACAAAAATAAATTAATACAACGTTTAATGAATAACAAAGCATCTACTCAGATATGTTGGTTGTTTTGTTTTTATGGCATATCAACATCTCGGCGGGTCATTTATTGCCAACTATTTTTTTTAATTTTTTTATTGCTGGTAATACTTTTTTCTTTCAATAATTTATTGTTGTTTACATAAGTTTTTGTGTCTTTTTTTTTACATTTTTTTTTACATTACATTTTTTTTCTTTTACATTTCATTTAAGTTTCCACATGTCCTCCATCATTAACAATACAAAGGGTAATAGGATTTTGCATTTCACGGAAAACATTTGCCAACTGATTTACAGTAAGGTCTGAAATGACATTAGTTATTTTAACTTTCAAATCTTCTAATGAACTCGATTTGGTTACATACACAATTTTTTTCACATGTCTCCATAAAAAAAAAATCTAATGGAGTCAAATGTGGCGAACATGGAGGCCAATAAAATGGTCCACTCCTTCCGTATGTTGGTTGATTGGTTGTTTTTTTTTTTTTAGGGCATATCAACACCTCGGTGGGTCATTTATTATCAACTAATTTTTTTTTTATTTATTGCTGGTAATACCTTTTTCTTTCAACAATTTATTGTTGTTTTTATATAAGTTTTGTGTCAAGTAATACTTTTTTAATTTTCGAGTATCAAGATTCATTAGGATTTGTTTATTTTTTTTTTAAAGGCAGGGTCCCAACTCCTACTCTGTTATTTAACCCATAACTGGAAGGAAGAGACGGATTAATACCTTTCCCAAGGGGTGCCAGTGCTTAAGTGAATGGAGGGTATTCAAATGGAATTCGAACTCGGCTCACCGATTTCTCTTTCCGAGCCGATATCCACTGCACCACAACGCACATCCGTCACTAAACGCTTACAGCACCTGGTATTCACAAGCGGTCACCCATCTAAGGACTGACGAGGATCAAAGTTGCTTAACTTCGATGATCGAGCGAGAACCGGTGTACTCAATGTGATATAGCCGTAAGCACTCAGATATATGTATTAACTAAAAATAAGTTAAAGTGATAAAAAGGTCAGATTAATGAGTAAAAATTCATTAGTTACTTAGAATAATTCGCGCACACACAAACATACATATATATCCCACTCAAGAAAGAACGAAGAAAATATTAAGAACGTTCAAGACATTAACTTAAAACAGAGCTCAATATAGAAATAGTGCTATGCATATTTATTATCAATTATAGTTTAGAACATGTAAAAATTACAGTTTACTGCAAACGTGTACATTTTGTTTCGACATAGAAATAACAATGTCTCATCAGATAATTTAATGATGGTTACCATTATTAAACTGAACTGAGAAGACAATGTTTTTTCGGTGTCGAAACAAAATGTAGAATTTTGTAGTAAACTGTAATTTGAACATGTTGCAAATTATAATATATATATATATATATATATATATATATATATATATATATATGGAGTACGTATGACAACATATAGAGAGAGAAGTCGTCAAAGGTGAATAAACTGTGATAGATAGATAGATAGATAGATAGATAGATAGATAGATAGACTTGAACTTTGAGATAGATAGATAGATAGATAGATAGATAGATAGATAGATAATAAAGAGACTGACATAGATAGATAGATAGATAGATAGATAGATAGATAGATAGATTTATTTGAACTTTGAGATAGATAGATAGATAGATAGATAGATAGATAGATTTATTTGAACTTTGAGATAGATAGATAGATAGACTTGAACTTTGAGATAGATAGATAGATAGATAG
>JBBBDQ010000911.1:732500-740000 GCA_037127315.1 Ascarosepion bandense | reverse complement strand
ACATAATTTTAGGGAAGCCAGGTCGACACATACTTTTTGAGTTTAAGTTCAGTTAAGTTTCGCACTTTTTGGCCAATGGACAGGATTGTTTACATTTGTTCCGTAAAACATCTTAGATCTAAGATGGTTGCTTAATTACGCCACAGAAATCAAACCACACGTGTCAAACGCGACTAAAATATTTTTTATTAAAAAAAGAACCTTTATATTTCATTTTTATTCTGACGTTTTACGTCACAGAAATCAAATCACACGTGTCAAACGCGACTAATAATTTTTATAAAAAACAAAATGATCCTTTACATATAATTTTTATTCCGACGTTTTAAAAATTCATTTGGTCAACAAAAAATGTGAATATTTTCCCCCGTAATTTTGAAACAAATGAAGTATTTTTTTTTTAAAAAGTTTTTTTTTTCAAAGAAAAACAAAATATGTACAAAAAAAAGTGACATCTCCTACTACTAAAATGTTCTGAGATGCACGGGCAACGCCGGGCTATGATGCTAGTATAATTTAAAAGAAAAATTTATAAGATTGAATGAAAAATTATATACAAAACTAAACCACATCCCCTAATGTGTCATTCTAAACTTATTTATAAATGGAACTTTGTGTGTGTGTGTCCGTTACCTATAGACTCCGAAACGGCTGAACCGATTTTCTTGAAAATTTACACAGTTGTACTATAAGCGTCTGCGAGTTTTCTTAGCTAGGTTTTGTGTCGAGGTACCCCCGATAAATATCAAAAATCGATAATCGAAAATAATCGGGTTTTTGAAGGAGTGGTCCGATTTTAATCAAATTTGATACACTCATAGATAAAGACATAAGAAACGATATTCAGAAGTTTCAAGGTTGCAGTTCTATCCTCGGATGACTTATTTGACTCCGATATTGGAAATCGATACAACGATATCCTACCGTGTCTGATCAAAGTCAGTTTTTCAGCTCTTTTATTTTAGTTTTTGCTTCGGGTTTGGCTCTAAGTAGGTATAATGTAGTTTTTAGTCTCAGCCATGTTACCATTTACTCAGAGGACTTCTTTAGCCTTCAAAATTCAGTTTACGACGAAAAAACTTATTTGATATCGATAGCAGGAAATGAAAATTTGACATACATCCATTCATTTTTCTTTCAGTCTACGGTTTTGCTTTAACTGGAAACAACTATTGCTTTTTAGTCTTTTGTGCCAACGTCCAAAGAGTCTGAGCTCCAGGACCATAGATTAGTTTTAAAGCTTTCAACCCGAGTCTGAGCTCCAGGACCATAGACTAGTTTTAAAGCTTTCAACCCGTGCAACGCCGGGCTATACTGCTAGTTATATATATATATATATATATATATATATATATATATATATATATATATATATATATTAGATGCGATTAGTAAATTATTTTATTATTTCAAATATTCTTTAGGCTGAGTCTGAGCTCCAGGACCATGGATTAGTTTTAAAGCTTTCATTACACCCGAGCAACGCCGGGCTATACTGCTAGTCATGTATATTTTGCCAGTATTTTTTCTTTTAAAAACAACCGACAAGGGAGATTTCATTCATTTTTTATTTAATATTTTTTTCGTATTCTTATACGTTCCTTTTCTGCTGGAAATAAGGAATGTAAAAATATTCCATAATTATTGACTTTCCAAGCATTTTTAACCACTTCACCGTCCATTGTCGAGGGTGTTGTTTTTCCGATTTTGTTATTTTATCATGCTTTGACTACAAAAGAATTTATTTTGTGTTTGGGAAAAGGAGCGTTCTTTAAAAGCTATCACGTGATGTGCGCAACTGAATATGGTGTGAATCGTTCGTCTGTTTAAAAAATACTTTCAAAATTCAATTTCCACTGTTAAATAATTTACGGTTGATGGTAGGGGAAAATTGTTTGTTATATAGTGCCTCTCTTTTAGCGAGGTGCCTCTGATACATAGGACCTCTCTTTTAGCGAGGTGCCTCTGATACATAAGACCTCTCTTTTAGCGAGGTGCCTCTGATACATAGGACCTCTCTTAAAGCGAGGTGCCTTTGATATTGTGATTTAAATAGTATTTTTGTTTTTTCAACCAAATTGTTTTAAATGAATAATATATATATATGTATGTATATATATATATATATATATATATATATATAAGAGAGAGAGAGAGAGAGAGAGAGAGAACGAGAGAGAGAGAAAGAAGAACATGAACACTCAATACATGATTAAACGGTTCTAAACCCAGAATTTTTTTTGGCAGTTGTAAATATGATAACAAGCTTTTTTAAACCCGGAATTTCAAATGTTACATTTAACTCAGAATATTCAATTAAAAATTTTACAGATAGAAAATAAGATTAGTGGGGGTAGAAGGGTATACAGTTAAACAGCGGATATATATATATATATATATATATATAATAAATTGCAAGCATTGTGTCTGCTTATTTTTAATAAGATCCGTTCATACTCACGGATACTCTTTCGCCTATTATAAATTGAAAGATGTTAGAAACGACCTGTAATGTTGACAGATATTATTATCATTCGTTTCCCAAGGGACCCAGGTACTTTTAATTTCTTTCCGAGATCATCTTCAGGGGTCTGAGTCATGGTGACAAAAAATAATCGCAAAACTGTGTTGCTAAAAATTACTGTAAATTTTTTTCTGCTTCAAATATAACGGTTGACAAATTGTTCGCTTTCATTAAAACGTAGGTTTTTTATAGGTTGTAATATCATGGCCAAAATATAAAAAATAATGATCGATAACACAATTATCCTACACCAAGAAAACAACAAAAGCAAACAAAAGATTCTAGCGGCAATAATCATTAAACACTTAAGCTATCAATTAATAGAATCAGCTATGAATACTGTAGTAAAGTTTGTAAAAAGAACAGCTTTTCATGCTTTAACACGTGCATGACCCTGACATTATATTATTGTGAGTGTGGGTGGGGGTCTGTGTCTTCACACTCTCAAATGACCTCAAATTGAAAGACTACATTGAATAGCTGCACCTACTACTAGGAAGGTTGGTTCACTGTGTCGGGCCGCAAAGATTTTCTCGTCAGAATCCATTTTGCGCATTTATAAATCTACCATTCGACCGTGCATTGAATACTGTTGCCATATCTAATCGGGTGTTCTGGTTATTCATCTGGAAGTTCTTGTCAGAAACCATCTTGTACATTTATAAATCTACCATTCGTCCATGCATTGAAAAATGTTGCCATATCTGGTCGGGCGCACCTGTTATTCTTCTTGAGGTTCTTGACAAAATACCAAAGAGAATCATGCAATATAATCAACCACTTCAGTCACTTTCTCACTGACGTGGTGTGGTTTCCCTCTGTCTTTTCTACAAGTATTTTCATGGAAACTCTACTGACGAGCTTTTTTCCTTGGTGCCCAGAACCCGTATATTTAATCGTGCAACTAGATTGGCATTAAGGTCCCACTCTTTTACCGTATAAATAGTTAAATATAACCGCCTCTTCTACTCTGACAGTTTTTTTCTCGCTTTTCCCGTTTGTGGAAATCACTTCTATTCACTTGCTTTCTTGACAACTATAATTTTCAAAAGTTTAAATGCAACGTCAATTGCCATCTTTTATTTACTTGATTCCCATCCATCTTTTATCTCTTCTTCGACATCCCTGATAGCTACCATCTCCAAAATTTTAAATGCAACGTCAGAGAATCTGTAATGTGATCGATGCCAACTTGGCAGCCCGGCTGCAGTCACTCTCTCTCCTTGTGCTTCTTCTATAAATACTTTCACTGCTACTGCTCCGATGAACTTAGATCACTGGTGCCCCCTAGGTACGAATTTGCAAGTGATACTAGATTGGCAACTAAGTCTCACCCTCTTACAGTGAAACATAAAATGTAACCGCAATTTCTACTCTAACAGCTTCTTTTCTCGCACTTCCTGCCTGTCGAATTCCCTTCCATATACTTGCTTTTCCGACAGCTACAATCTCCAGTAATTTAAATGTAAGGTCATACTAACTCGCATCCATTCCCTCAAACACTCTACCCATCTACCCAACCCACATCCTCGGTATCCTCATCGTCTACCATCCTTCTTCCGACATTTCCTATAACTAACCACTCTTTCTCATCACCTTCCCCTATGTAACCTCCTGCGCAATAGTGGCAGTGGAATGCCTTGCTTGATGTGAAATGATTAAAAAAAAAATACAATCTTCAAATGTTTAAGTGCAACGTCAATTGCCATCTTTTATCTACTTGATTCTCATCCAACTCTCACTCCCACCCATAATAATCAATGGGATTGCAGTTTGGAGAGTTAGGTGGCCGATGTAAGGGGGTGAAGCTTTTATAGAAATTAGCTGACAGCCATGACTGGGTTCACCGGCTTGTGTGGAATTGCACAGTCATGTTTCCAATACAGCGTCTTCCAGCATCCACCCTCTTGACCGAGAATAGCACTACCTCCCCAAGTCTTTTAATGTAAGAATCCGTGTTGAATCTGAAACTCTGCGAGAAGATGAAAGAAGTTATAGAGTCGGCATCACTAGTGACCACTCCAAACTCATTCATCATCATCATTAGACACGTCCAATACTTTCTGAATACTCTGCACTGTCGATCCTCACATTGGGCACCCAAACATCTAGAAATATTCATATTGGAGCTTCTACCTTGAACACCAAGCAGTATTTCTGGAGGAGTGGTTTGCGTTATGGTAATTATTTCTCAAAGACGGTGCCCTGTAGAGCAGTCGCCGAAATCAAATACAACATCAGTCAGTTAAGTGCCACACGTGATACACGCTTGGGCGATCATGTCTCCAGAGAGACATGACTGACTGGGCAGAAGATAATCCCGCAGTAGGTTGCCATTGCTTTCTGCGGTAAACTGGTTGCCAGCCAAGGCTATAGAACATGTCTTATTATTTAACCCATAACTGGAGGGAAGAGACGGATTAATACCTTTCCCAAGGGTATTTGTGCGTAAGTGAATGCAGCGAACTCAACTTGAATTCGAACTCGACATTCCGATTTGGCGTTCAGAGTTGATATCCAATTCACCACAACGCACAACTATACAAAATACATGGGCGAAATTAAAAATATAAATTTACGAAAATTTACACATCGCACCATTATATATATATATATATATGTGTGTGTGTGTGTGTGTGTGTGTGTGTGTGTGTGTGTGTGTGTGTGTCCAAGTGAGTAAGGAACGAAGAAAAAATTAACGTTCAAAACATTAATTTCAAATCAGTGCTCAATATAAAAATAGAGCTATGAATATTTATTATAAATTATAGTTTACAACATGTACAAATTATCATCTCCTACAAAGTGTACATTTTGTTTCGACATTGAAAGGACAATGTTCCATCGGGTAGTTTGTGACCAATATAAGATAAAGAATTTCCATTTTCTTTTCCCACTACCCGATGAGACATTACCCTTTCAATGTCGAAACAAAATGTACACATTGTAGATAATAATTTGTACATGTTCTAAACTATAATTTATATATATATATATATATATATATATATATATATATATATATAAGGAATATCAGCCGATTACACTACTACGTATTAAATCATTTAATCGATAACAGCTGATGATACCGAAAGGTTTTTTGAAACCATGGATTCATAATCTGATGATCTTCCTAATTCTAATATTTAAAAGCTCTGTATGTTAAATCTTTATCGTTAATTTTTATTTAAATGTGTATTTTTGATACAACTGTTCACTGACATAGTTTGACCAATAACAGTTTGATTACATATATATATATATATATATATATATATATATATATATATATATATATATATAAAACGTTATGTAGATTACTAATATATATACGAATACGGCCACACGATGCTGACTGTGTTTGGAAAATAAAACATTCTTGTACATTCAGGGATCAGTAAAGATAAAACCACGCTTAATAATGCCAAAACAGAATAGCCGAAGGCGCTTGGTTATAAAGAATATTCGAAAAGTTTCCACACGATTTATGTCCAGAAAAGAAAAAAAAAGAAAAACATATGCAAAGCAAAAATTTTATTCAAAACCGCATTAACAAATCAGTTATTTTTAAATTAACTTGTATAAAAGTTGTTTACTTCCTAAATACAAAGTTATATATATATATATATATATATTTTAAAATATGTTGCATTTCTTTTTTAGTATTTATTACCAAATGCGTTATTGCAAATGAAAATAGAATGGTCCTATTGTTACTACTGCACTATAACGTGCGCATCAAATTCATAAATATTTAATAATTACCTATATTACAGTTTCATCAATGAAAGAAGGAAGAACATTTAGGGTGATTCGGACGAGTTTATCTTTACTTCCTTGCCTTGTAAAATTTTGCAGAGTAATAATAACAAAAGAACCAATCTATTTTTATTTAGAATTATCAACTTGGCAAGAAATACTAAAAATAGTATGAAATACATGATTTCTTTTAAAAACTGGGGTGGCCTAACAATTATGACCCATAATGTATATATATATATATATATATATATTAAAACAAAATTCAACATCTTTGAATTAATCCTTTTTTAATATATATTTGCTCTGTAATATTTTATTACATGGAGCTCTCTTCCTGTATCAATTTTTAATATTAAAATAAAAATTTAATATTAATTAGGATCGGGTTTTTGGAATTTACCTTCCTGCTTTTTTCCCTTGGATTGAAGTATCTGAATTAAAATATATATATATATATATATATATATATATATATATATATATGTATGTGTGTGTGTGTGTGTGTGTGTGTGTGTGTGTGTGTGTGTTTTAGTCTTGCCTAGATTTTCGTTCATATTTCCATCGCTTTTATTAAATAACCCACACTGTGATAATTTTCACAAAATATAAGCATATGTGTTTATATGTGTGTATATATGTGTGTTTGTGTGTCTGTAAAATACAAATAGAGTATATCTGTAAAAGGACAATATAAATAAAAAGAAAAGAAAAACTTTAAAGGAAAATTTCGAGAATGCCGCTATCTAATCTTACCAAATTTTTAAATTTGCACGGATCTTTTTTTAATATCTCTATCCGGAAAGAATTACTCTTTTTCCCAGGCCAACATGACTACGAAAAATATTGCATAATTAAAATAAAACTATTAAATTCATAAATTCATGTTAATTAAAAACTACAACACATAAATTAATATCATATTATAATAATTTTCATGACTAATTTGCATTAAATAAAGACATTGAATTGTGTCACTTGGGGTCCTCTGTCAGTCAGTCAGTTAAGTGCCATACGTGATACACGCTTGGGCGATCATGTCTCGAAAGAGACATGACTGACTGGGCAGAAGATTATCCAGCAGTAGGTTGCCATTGCTTTCTGCGGTAGACTGGTTGCCGACCAAGGCTATAGAACCCAATCTGTCTTGCTATTTAACCCATATCTGGAAGGAAGAGATGGATTAATACCTTTCCCAAGGGTATTTGCGCGTAAGT
>JBBBDQ010000911.1:722500-727500 GCA_037127315.1 Ascarosepion bandense | reverse complement strand
GTGGTGTCTGTGTGTGTATGTGCGTATGTGTATGTATGTGGGATCTTGTGTGTGTATATGGAAAATAATATTTTTATATTCATTTTATAGTATGTAACCAATTTTATCATATAAATTTATTATTGAATATTTTATTTTTTTCTGCGAGTTGTTTTTAATGTTCCAGTTTATGGCTTGCAATTACATAACTGCTAGCCAAAATATATTTTATGTGTAAAATCACTGGAAAAAAAAACAAACTTATCGCTAAACATTATCACAATACAACACAATAAATATATATATATATATATATATATATATATACATATATATATAACATAAATACTTTGGTAGTGATATTATAAATTCGAAATAAAATATTATTCGATCTACTTTGTATTAAACAATTTTTTAAGAATGGCGTTTCTTTGGGTACGGAATATTAATATATACAATATATATTTCATGTCAACACAAAAAAATGGTCTCTGATGGTGGATGTTATTGTGTTACCATCCTTATAACCTCTCTGAAGATGGCTCATGTGAGCCGAAAGCTTGGAACCAACTTAATAAAAAATTATCCAAATGTTCGAAAATTTTTGTCTTTATTTTAAACTGAAATTAAAGCCGAAATACAACGTTTACAACGGCTCATGATTTAACATTAAAGACATTCATTGTCTCTTAAATTCAACAGTATATATATATATATATATATATATATATATATATATATATGCAGTACTGTGCAAAAGTATTAGGACAAGAACTATTTTATCTTTTATGAGGCATATTGACAGACAATAAACAATTTAATTATAGTAATTTTATTTGATTTACTCAACAAATGCTTTAACAAGAAAAAATACTTGTTACAATATAAATTTAATATTTAGTATAATAGCCTATGTTTTGAAATAATAAAATAATTGCGACAATTTACCAATCGCAACTAGTATATATATATATATATATATAGAGAGAGAGAGAGAGAGAGAGAGTACTGTGCAAAAGTATTAGGACAAGAACTATTTTATCTTTTATGAATTATATTGACAGACAATAAACAATTTAATTATAGTAATTTTATTTGATTTATTTAAAAAATTCTTTAACAAGAAAAAATACTTGTTACAAAATAAATTTTAAGATTTAGTATAATAGACTTTTGCTTTGATCACAGCCTTCATTCTTTCAGAGATTGACATTACAAACTTCTTCAATGTATCTAATGGTATCTCCTACCAAGCAGCTTGTATTTATTCCCAAAGTGTGTCTTGCAAAGTAACATTAGATTTATCAATTTTTTTATCCAAAATATCCCATAGATGTTCAATAGGATTGAGATTAGCACTTTGTGGGGGCCAATTCAAATTCCGAAGCCTTCCTTCCTCTTCCATTTTAGTTAGGTAATTTTTACAAAGGATTGGCTTTTCAGCCAGTATTTTAATTTCAGTGAAGTTTTTAGGAAAATCACCCCTATCCTCATATTTTGCCCACTACCGGTAGTGTGCAAAAGTGTTAAGACAGGGGTGATTTGAAACTTTATTTTGTTGCCTCATAAAAGATAAAATAGTTCCTGCCTTAATACTTTTGCACAGTATTATTAATTTTAAGTTATTTGTTTACCACTGTTGTAGCCTGGTATTGAACTCACAACTCTTACGTTCAAATCGCTGGAACTAACCAAAGGCTATATCTACTGGACCATGTGTCCTCAAGGTTCGAAATTCCTGCACCTGAAGAAGAACTTAGCATACAACGGCCGAAACGTCATAAACATGGCAATAAAGATGAGGACAGCAATACGAACAATGTAAAATATTTAAATGCTACCTCATCATGGTAAACTAATATCAGAAACTGTAAATTTTAAATTGTTATTTTTACCAGTTTTTTAATAATTTGTTGCACACCCGGATCAAACTTATATATATATATATATATATATATATATATATATATATATACTGTGCAAACTTCTTAAATTTTCGATTTTATTTACCATTTTTATATATGTACATATATCATTATTTTAAGTGCCATATGTGATATACACTTGGGTGATCATGTCTTGAAAGAGACATAACTGACTAGGCAGAAGATTTTTTCCGAAGTAAGTTGCCATTGCTTTTTGCGATAGACTGGCTGCCAACCAAGGCTAGAGAAACCAAACATTTCTGCGATTTAATTATTTTATCCACACCAGTCAGTTAAGTGCCATACGTGATACACGCTTGGGCGATCATGTCTTGAAAGGGACATGACTGACTGGGCAGATGATTATCCTGCGGTAGGTTTTTATTACTTTCTGAGACAGACTGGTTGCCAACCAAGGTTACAGAAATTTGTCCTGCCATTTAACCCCAAGCTGGATAGAGAAGCTACGGTTTCACACATTTCAGAGGGTATTTGTGCGTAAGTGAATGCAACGAATTCAACTGCAATTCAAACTCGTTTCTAGAGCATAGCAACTGCACTACAACGCTCTTCCATGTACATATTGCATAAACTGCATTTGCCTTCTTCTACCGAGCGCCCATATCCCGGAGGTAGAATAGCCGACTGACGCCAATTCGGTCGGGTTTCAATCCTGGCTTAAAAGCAATCGTAGTCTAACCATACTGATGAGCTGTGATACAGCAAAACAGATCTGTCTGCGGATGACTATATATATATATATATATATATATATATATATATCGTGTGAATTTAAGCAACATTTTTTTCAGTGATGTATGTTTCATGAAATAATCTAGACAAGTTTTGTCTATTTATTTTATGTAAATCTTTTCATTTTATCAGATAAGCTTAATAGCATTATCGTGCAAAAAGCATGAAAACAATAATAAAAAACTAAAAATAATCGAAGCTATATACATAAAACTGTTGAAAACTTAACCTGAACTAAATAAACTATGAAATCTCCACAAATATCCTTAAATGCCTATAATTAATAACGGAAGCCATTGGTTTATTCCAATGGCTTCCCACACTCAATATTTCTTGTTTTCACTCTCGTGTCGTCTTGTGTGACGTCATGAGCAGTGGTGCGATATTCGCTTCCAGCGTCGAGTTTGTTGTTGCTTTGAAATTTCCCATGTCAACAAAAACCGACTGTCATTCTTGTCATAATTGTCCGTGAATTGTTATAGTATAATGTAATTTGACATCATTGAAAATTGTTTATGTAAAACGAAAGCTTACACTGGATTATAAAATAAATTATGTATCATTTTCTTTCATCATTTAATGATAATGCTATTAAGCTTATCAGACAATATGAAAAAAATTACATGAAATAGATAAAACTTGTCTATATTATTTAATGAAACAAGCATCAATATATATATATATATATATTCTTCTGTCTCTTCAGGACGTAGGCGATCATGGTTCTCCACGTCTCCCAATCCCTTGTGGCTCTTAGTATGTTTGCTCCTGTTACTCCTGGCAATACCCGTTCCGTCATCCACCTGATCAGGCCCTGCAGATATGTTATCCGCTGTCTTCCTCTGTCTCTTTTTCCTTCTATCTGGTCTGTCAGTGTCAGATTCTCCAAGCCCTCCTTCCTCGTTACATGTCCCAGGAACTTCAGTTGTCTCTTCCTGATGCTCAGTATTAATTTCCTTTTCATTGCCATTCTTTCCAACACCTCATCGTTGATTGCATGCTCAGTCCACGATATCCGCAGCATCCTTCTGTAGGACCACATTTCCGCAGCTTCCAGTTTTGTCCTCATTTTCGATGATATCGTTCAGCATTCAGTACGTATTGAAGAACTGACATCACATAGAAATCCAGCACTCTTTTCTTTGTTTCTAACCCTAACCCTAACCCTTCTTCCTCATTACGTATCCCAGAAACTTCAGTTTTTTTTTTAATCATTTTACCCCAAGCAAGGCATTCCACTGCCACTATGGCGCGAGGGGTTATATAAGGGAAGGTGCTGAGAGAGCGATTGGATATAAGAAATGTCAAAAGGATGGTGATAAACGAGTAAGGGGGTACATAGGAAGAGTGTTTGAGAGAATGGCTGCGAGTTAGTGTGTTAGGAGGTGTCTATTGACCTTACATTTAAACTCCTGGAGATTGTAGCTGTCGGGGAAGCAAGTATGTGGAAGGACAGTTGTTCGCTTCCTGATTAATCCTACATTACTACAATTAAAGCTATATATATATATATATATATATATATATGTGTGTGTGTGTGTGTGTGTGTGTGTGTGTGTGTGTGTGTGTGTGTGTGTGTGTGTGTGTGTTAAAATACAGTTATAAGGCATGCCATATTTATGGGTGAAAGTGCTCAGTATCAGGGACAAGGCGTATGTAAATATTAAACACCCACTGATAACAGTCTGTTCAATGCTCAATCGTCAGGCTATTTAGCGCGGTCTTTTGAAGCCCAAATTTATTAGTGATAATTAAGCCTTACCATAACCATTCAACAAAAAATACAAAAAAAACACACCCAACATTAATTTAAAAAAAAAATCAAATGCATAGTGAATATAAACAGGATGAATATTCACTTACAATCATTATAAAGAAATTCACAAGTCCAGCTGATATAAAAAAGAAAATAAAGTTCTCTATTGCACAAAATTGAAACCGTTAACCACATTATCAAAAATAATGATTTACATGCAAGATATAAATTACAAAAACCAATAATATTTACGAATTTAAATGTCTTTTAAAGAACCGTGTTCTTGATCAATTCAAATTCATAAATAAATAAACTGGATATAGTATTCCATATACGACAGGAAGACTCACGTTACATAGTTCTATTAGGTTTCATTTAAATACACATGGAGAGCTACCAAACTCTATCCGTAACATATTCCTTGTTAATACAAAGATAATAGCATCCAACACATATTTTAAATAATGGAAGCATTATTAATAAAAAAGGAAAAATCCAACATTCATCTATGAACAACTATGAACACTTATATATATATATATATATATTGAAGTTTCAATGTCGAAACAAATGTACCATTTGTAGTA
>JBBBDQ010000911.1:712500-717500 GCA_037127315.1 Ascarosepion bandense | reverse complement strand
AATAAGTAAAGAACAAGTAGGAAAAATGTGTCTTTAATCTTACATGTGAAATCTCTGAATAAACTTTAACAAGTTTATTCAGAGATTTTTTAGAGAGGAATGATTTAAAAATCTTTTAAAAAATATCCAAAAAACAGTATGTTGATTGAGATATGGTTTCATGTCCCATGTGATAAAGCAACTAATGAATATTAAATGTAGCAGATAAAAGTTGTGTCTATTTAAATGTGTGTGCTACGAGTAGCAAAAACAGGTGTTTATTACGAATGTAAGTATATGTAGGCGAAAATAATGTGTGTCAAGTATATTTAAACTATAGACAAATTAAGTATGTGTGTATATGTCGATGACGTTAGTACTTTTTTTTATCTTAATCATGTCACCCCGAGCAAGGCTGTAACGCCACTGATGTAAGGGGGCTACATAAGAGTGAAAAGATTGGAAAAGAGAAAGCCAGAAACCACTTCCTAAACAGGGAACACGGGATGAGCCTCTTCACCTGTTCAATAGACGTGGGTGGAGTATATAGTTACCAAAATTACCCAAAATCATCTTGAAACACTAAAGAGATTTTTTTTTAATAAAATTACAATTTTCATTAACTACGGCCTCCAGACGATTCTACTGCAGAAAGTAATGGCAACCTACTGTGGGAATATCTTCTGCCCAGTCAGTATTGTCTTTTTCAAGACATGATCGCCCAAGTGTAAATTTGGCCCTGTTTAACATCAAGTGAATGTAATTAAAACTGTTTGATATTTCTTATGTTTGAATTCCGTAAAGTAATGCGTTGACTATATAGACTGGAATCTGACAAGATGAATAGAATAAGTAAAGAACAAGTAGGAAAAATGTGTCTTTAATCTAACATATTTCATTTATAATAAGCTTCTTCAGAGATTTATCAAAGACGAATGTTACGTATTTTGATCGGAAATTTTGATCGTTACTGTCATTCACACATACTAATGTTGTCGACAAAAACACACACTTAGTTCATCTATGGATTGGATGCGCTTAATACACATAATATTTCGCTTACATATACTTACATTCATAATAAACATCTAAGTTGGCACACACACTTAAACAGACACTTATTTTTTTCTTCTATATTTAATAGTCATCCATTGCTTTACCAGTATCTGACCAATGAAACTATACCTCAATCAATATACTGTCTCTTGAATTTTTAAACCATTCGTCTTTAATAAATCTCTGAAGTAGCTTGTTAAAGTGAAACGTTAGATTAAAGACACTTTTTTCATACTTGTTCTTTACTTATTCTATTCGAATATATATATTTGCTCTACTTTGGTATTGAGCGCTTTAGTGTTAGGGTTTTCGTCTTGGTTTTTTTTTTCTTTCTTACGATGGCTTGACTTTTTGTTCCTGTACTTCGTTTGTTTCTTTTTTTGCTTCCCCTTATTTTCCCCCCGAGTTTGTTCTCGGTGGGTTATACAAAACGATTTAAATTATAGCTTAATTAATACTAGTTTTACTATTGGCATTGTTGTTGCTATAGTTAATATTATTATTAATACACACACACACACACACACACACACATATATATATATATATATATGTGTGTGTGTGTGTGTGTGTGTGCGTGTGTGTGTGTAATAAATGATATAATATAGATGTAATTCCAGGGTGTGTTGGAAGAATTGTCGTCTGCATGACTCTCAAAATA
This sequence comes from Ascarosepion bandense, assembly GCA_037127315.1. NCBI lineage: Eukaryota > Metazoa > Mollusca > Cephalopoda > Sepiida > Sepiidae > Ascarosepion > Ascarosepion bandense. Next base: position 715,804 of record JBBBDQ010000911.1, on the reverse strand, counting down.
AAAAAAAATAACAGTAGCATCTCATTTTAACAGATATTTTTTTTTAATCATATCACCCCAAGCAAGGCGATAACGCCACTGATGCGCACGTAAGGTAAAAAGAATGGAAAAGAGAAAGCCGGAAACCACATCCTAAACAGGAAACAAGGGATGAGCCTCTTCACCTGTTCAATAAACGTGGGTGGAGTATATATTTACCAAAATTACCCCAAATCCTCTTGAAACACTAAAGAGATTTTTATTTTTTTTAATAAGATTACAATTAGCATTAACTACGGCCTCCAGACGATTCGGAATCTCCTGCAACTCTTCTGGACAATTTCCTGTTTAAGTTAGTGAATGCTGCTATAATCTTTGCTTTTACTTTATCTATGGTGTTACAAGGAGTTTGTTTTTTTTTTTTTTGTTTTTTTTTGTTTGCCTGTCGCTCAACTCTGTCCCACACTTCATAATCAAAGAAACTATGATCGCAGAAATTCTCCAGCAACAATAACTTCGAAGTGGGCATGAACTTGCTAAGTTAAAGTGAGAAACGCTTTGTACTAATGATATTCTCCTGCATGTGTAGCATGGTGCAGAGTCCTGTTGGCAGATATAGGGTCTTCCAACTGTCAGCCTAAACCCAGGGCAACAGTACCTGTTCAAGGCACTTGATGTATGCCTTTACAGACACACACAGACAGACACGCACACAATCATATACATTTATATATGTGTGGGGAGAGCGTATGCGTAATATATATCATATAGATATTATATGTAATATATATTTAATATCTGCATCCTATTATTTATCATATATATGATTAATATACATAAATTTATATTCATATATATTAGAATAGAATTTACAAATTTGATTGATGTGTTCACACACACACACACATTTTATAAATATATATAGATAAATACATATTTTATAAATATATATATATAGATACATAGATATATGTGTGCAGGCGTGGGTGTCTGTGTGTGTAGAGAAAGATATAGAGACAGATAACGAATAGACAGAAATTGTTAAGAAAATATATACACTAATATACCTTTCTCCTGTGCAGTAGATATCAATTTCGATGCTTAAAAATACGGATATCTCTTGAAACTCATACATACAGAGAGAAAATATCATTCCCGCCGTAAATTTTTTACACTGTTTATCATATACTAGCAGTATAGCCCGGCGTTGCTCGGGTGTAAAGAAAGCTTTAAAACTAATCCATGGTCCTGGAGCTCAGACACTTTGGGCGTTGGCACGAATGACTAAAAAGCAATAGTTGTTTCTAGTTGAAGCGAAACCGTAGACTGAAAGAAAAATGAATGGATGTAAGTCAAATTTTGGTTTCTTGGTATCGATACAAATTTTCTGCACTATTGTAAGAACTGCAACCTTGAAACTTCTGAATATCCTTTCTTATGTCTTTATTTTGAGTGTATCAAATTTGATTAAAATCGGACCACTCCTTCTATAATTCGATTATCGATTTTCGATATTTATCGGGGGTACAAAACCTAGCTAAGAACACTGGCAGACGCTTATAGTACAACTGTGTAAATCTTCAAGAAAATCGGTTCAGCCGTTTCGGAGTCTATAGGTAACGGATACACACACACAGAGACACACACACACACACACACACACACACACACACACAAAGTTCCATTTATAAATGAGTTTAGATTCTTATTCACATTAAGTGCATTGACATACTAGGTTATTGAAAAGTATCTCCTTATTTTAAAATACTTATGATTTATTTATTAACTATAATTTTACTCAAAATGGATATGAGAGGTTTTATTTAAAACCCGATATGGGCACCCGATTTCGCTATTAGCTTCTCTAGGTTCCCAGGAATCACATCAACAGATTTCACTAGGATCTCTTGGGGTATGAAGACGTAATTCATTGCATTCGCTTTTCAAGTTCTTCCAAAGTCTTCGTTTGGTATAGTAGATTTGCTCTTTTAAGCAATGTGGCTTCCGTGTGTCTCTTCTACAAATATTTCCAATGAACTTAGCTCACTGGTGCCCCCTATAAATGAATTTACTCGAGCCATAAGATTAGCAACTAGGTTCCACCCTTTTATTGTGAAACCAATAAAATGTAAACACAAATTCTACTCCATCAGCTTCTTTCCTCGCACCTCCCGCCTGTAAAATTCATTTCCGTTCACTTGCTCCCTCGACAGATACAATCTCCAAGAATTTAAATGTAAAGTCAATAGTTATCTTGTATCTCTCTAAACTGCATCCTCTCTCTCTCATGCTCCTTTCTCCGTCTACACCACTCTCATCAGTATTCTCACTCTTCTCTTACCTACTTCCTGACACCCCCTATAAGCTGTCACTCTTTCTCATAACTTTTCTCCTATGTAACCCCCCCCCCTGCAAAACAGTGGCAGAAAAATGCCTCGCTTGGGGCGATATGATTATAAAACAAAAACAAAAACAAAAAACTCTAACGAAAATAGCCCACAGAATGTTAAGTCCGAATATCTGGCTGATCACTCATACATAAAATATGTACTTACTAAATATAACTATATATATATATATATATATATATATTTGGTGTCAGTCGGTGGTCTCTACTCCCTAAGCCATAGGCGCATGGAATAAGATAAGGGAAATTTTGGCCTGTTATTTAGAAACGAAGAAAAGAGTTCTAGACTGCTACGTGATGTCAGTTCTTCAATACGGCTGTGAATGCTGGACAATATCATCGAAAATGAGGACAAAACTGGAAGCGGCCGAAATGTGGTTCTACAGAAGGATGCTACGGATATCATGGACTGATCATACAAGCAACGACGAGGTGTTAGAAAGAATGCCAACAAAAAGGAAATTGATGCTGAGCATCAGGAAGAGACAACTGAAGTTACTGGGACATGCAATGAGGATAGAGGGCTTGGAGAACCTGATACTGACTGGTCAGATAGAAGGAAGGAGAGACAGAGGAAGGCAGCGGATAACATATTTGCAAGGTCTGATCAGGTGGATGACGGAACGGGGGTTGCCAGGAGCAACAGGAGCAAACATACTAAGAGCCACAAGGGATAGGGAGACGTGGAGAGCCATGATCGCCTACGTCCTGAAGGGACAGGGCACATAGAAGAAGAAGAAGATATATAAGCGGGGTACACACACGCTAGTCACCTGAAGAACTCAGTTCAGTGCAAAACAGACCAAAATTTCTCCCCTCTCATTCCAAGCGCCTATGGCTAAGGGCGCAGACACAACCGACTGACACCAAATCGGGAGGGTTTCGATCCCGACCAGAAGCAAGTAGATGTCTACCCAC
>JBBBDQ010000911.1:690000-707500 GCA_037127315.1 Ascarosepion bandense | reverse complement strand
TTTTTGCCTTGTCCTTTCAGGACGTAGGCGATCATGGCTTTCCACGTCTTCCTATCCCTGGTGGCTCTTAGCACACTTTCTCCTGTTACACCACCAAAACCCCGCTCTAGCCCATAAATCTAGAATATAAATGTATAGAAACTAGCGTGGCCACAAAATGAGGGATCAGTTTATATATTGATTATAATATAGATTTGATCCCCCCACTTTATATCCACATTAGAATTGCTTATAAACAGTTGGCATATATCTTCTTCTATGTGCCTTGTTCTTTCAGGACGTAGGCGATCATGGCTTTCCACGTCTCCCTATCCCTGGTGGCTCTTAGCACACTTTCTCCTGTTACACCACCAAAACCCCGCTCTAGCCCATAAATCTAGAATATAAATGTATAGAAACTAGCGTGGCCACAAAATGAGGGATCAGTTTATATATTGATTATAATATAGATTTGATCCCCCCACTTTATATCCACATTAGAATTGCTTATAAACAGTTGGCATATATCTTCTTCTATGTGCCTTGTTCTTTCAGGACGTAGGCGATCATGGCTTTCCACGTCTCCCTATCCCTGGTGGCTCTTAGCACACTTTCTCCTGTTACACCACCAAAACCCCGCTCTAGCCCATAAATCTAGAATATAAATGTATAGAAACTAGCGTGGCCACTAAATGAGGGATCAGTTTATATATTGATTATAATATAGATTTGATCCCCCACTTTATATCCACATTATAATTGCTTATAAACAGTTGGCATATATCTTCTTCTATGTGCCTTGTTCTTTCAGGACGTAGGCGATCATGGCTTTCCACGTCTTCCTATCCCTGGTGGCTCTTAGCACACTTTCTCCTGTTACACCACCAAAACCCCGCTCTAGCCCATAAATCTAGAATATAAATGTATAGAAACTAGCGTGGCCACAAAATGAGGGATCAGTTTATATATTGATTATAATATAGATTTGATCCCCCCACTTTATATCCACATTAGAATTGCTTATAAACAGTTGGCATATATCTTCTTCTATGTGCTCTGTCCTTTCAGGATATAGGCGATCATGGCTTTCCACGTCTCCCTATCCCTGGTGGCTCTTAGCACACTTTCTCCTGTTACACCACCAAAACCCCGCTCTAGCCCATAAATCTAGAATATAAATGTATAGAAACTAGCGTGGCCACTAAATGAGGGATCAGTTTATATATTGATTATAATATAGATTTGATCCCCCCACTTTATATCCACATTAGAATTGCTTATAAACAGTTGGCATATATCTTCTTCTATGTGCTCTGTCCTTTCAGGATATAGGCGATCATGGCTTTCCACGTCTCCCTATCCCTGGTGGCTCTTAGCACACTTTCTCCTGTTACACCACCAAAACCCCGCTCTAGCCCATAAATCTAGAATATAAATGTATAGAAACTAGCATGGCCACAAAATGGGAGATCAGTCTTTATATTGATTATAATATAGATTTGATCCCCCACTTTATATCCACATTAGAATTGCTTATAAACAGTTGGCATATATCTTCTTCTATGTGCTCTGTCCTTTCAGGATATAGGCGATCATGGCTTTCCACGTCTCCCTATCCCTGGTGGCTCTTAGCACGTTTTCTCCTCTTACACCACCCTAACCCCACTCTGCCATCCACTAGCTCCAGCCCATAAATCTACAATATAAATCAATAGAGACTAACATCACCACAAAATGAGGGGTCAGTTTATATATTGATTATAATATAGATTTGATCCCCCTCTTTATATCCAGATTATAATTTCTTTTAAACAGTTGATATATATTTTCTTCATTTTTGTGCCTTGTCCTTTCAGGACGTAGGCGATCATGGCTATCCCTGTTTCTCTATCCCTGGTGGCTTATTAGATTAATCAAATTTTTTTAACCAAAATTAGATTTATCAATTTTTTTTAGCCAAAATATCCCATAGATGTTCAATAGGATTGAGATCAGGGCTTTCTGGGGTCTAATTCAAATTACGGTGGTGATATATGCAGATTGTCCAAGGAGAAAAAAATTAGCCATTATGTTTTTCACTGAACAAACGAATTTACTGAATGAAAAAGCAGAAATAATGTTCAGATGTAATCACACCTATAAATACATACTAGTATCATAAAAACACAAATTAAAGTGATTTAATATCCTTTAAGTAGGTTTAAAAAACAGAAAAATCAATTATTATAAATCGTCTAAGGATACCAAAAAGTTGAAGCCTAGGTAGGTTGTGGATATAAATCATTTTCAAACTAAACATCAGCCTAAAGAATATTTGTGTGAAGTTTGGTGAGAATCGGATAAATTTTGGGGATTTGTATAAAGGACATACAGACAGATAAACAGATACACATACAAACATCTTGCCTTTTATATATATTATCGATTTGCTGCACTATTTTTAAAACTACAACCTTGAAATTTCTGAATATCGTTTCTTATGTCTTTGTCTATGAGTGTATCAAATTTGATTAAAATCGGACCACTCCTTTTATAACACGATTTTTTCGATTATCGATTTTCGATATTTATCGGTGGTACCTCGACACAAAACCTAGCTAAGAACACTCGCAGATGCTTATAGTACAACTGTGTAATTTTCAAGAAAATGGGTCCAGCTGTTTCGAAGTCAATAGGTAACGGACACATACACACACAGACACATACACTCACACACAGACAAAGTTCCATTTATAAATAAGGTTATATATATATATATATATATATATCCGGTGTAGATATAGAAGAATCCAAAGGTGTATCCTGTACATAAACTGGCAGAGTAACTCTATAGGAGTGCTCTAAATATATATCTATATAAATACATATGGAGCAAATATATGTAAAAATTAAGACAGACACGTTATTCCATGGTTCAGCGGAAGTATGGACCTATTTCAGGCGAACCATCTCCAGCTTCCGTCTTTATTGTACAGAAGATTTTACGGAAGCTGCTGAAGGTTCGCCTGAAAAATGCCATACTTCCGCTTAACCCTGGAATAACGTGTCTGTCTTAATTTTTACACACACACATATATATATAAGTCATTCACATAATGCAAGCCTGTTTCGCTGTATCACAGCTCATCAGTGTGGATAAACACATCCACTTGCTTCTGGCCGGGATCGAAATTCGACCGATTTGGTGTCAGCCGGAGTCGCTATCCGCTAAGCCATAGGCGCATTGAATCAGACCAGGGAAATTGTAACGTGTTGTATATAAGCAGTGTATACACACGTCAGTCACCGAAAGAACTCAGTTCATTTCTTAAGAGTAATGCTTATATCGCAGAAGTGGAAACTGTTTTAAAATTTTCTTCTCTAGAGAGCTCAATCGTAATGAGAGCATACTATTAGTCATCCACATACTAGCCTGTTTCGCTGTATCGCAGCTCATCAGTGTGGCTAGACACATATGCTCTCCTTAAAATCTGGACACAAAAAATTTCATTAATTTTATGTTTTTATTTTTGTTTTGGTATTTTTTTTTTTTTTACTTCCACTGATTAAATATGGTTTTGTCGAAAGAAAAAGAGAATTGACTTCTTTTTCTGGGATCTTCTAAACGAAAAGGTTTTCTCAATGAAAATCACAGATGCAAAACATTTGATTGAACTCATTGAACAGACGGCAATGTGCAGTTATTGCATCAAGTTCACTTGAATCTTGTTAAACGCATCAACGTTTGCACCACAAATGATGGAAAACATTTGGTAGAAGTTTTCTGTAAATATTCCAATTCAATAAAGTGTTGTTGAAAATGTAATTTCTTTGAAAATATGCATTTTTTGCCTATGTGTCCCGGCATTAACAACATCAACAAATTCAGACTGATAAAATCCTAAAATTCGAAACTCGTCAAATGAAAACTAAAAATGGATTTTTATAAAAGCTGGTGATGCAATATAGTGCGTTCAACGTGTATTTATAAATCTTCTTTTAAATTTGCTTTTATTTGATAAATGCCTCCCTAATTTAAAAAAATGAATTCTTAACAAAGGAAATACTTCGAAGGCGTTCTGTATAAATATTTTGTCATCTATAAAGACACGCCAAATTTACTGCAACACAAACTTCGAAGTTTCGTGAAGGCATTATTGTAATGTTTTTACTGTTCTCTTTTCGGGGTTATTTGTTTTTTCTACCTAAAGTGCCCTTCTAGCAGTAAACTATTAAAACATTTTGGTACCAAAAACCATTACGATTTAACACTTCATTCACTAATGAATTTGAACACTCTCGGCTACTGACTTGTGTATACATTGCATATAAACTCTGCCTCCCTCCGAGCGTTCATAGCTCAGAGGTAGAATCGCCGACTGATGTCAATTCGGTCGGGTTTCAATTCTGGCTAGAAGCACTCGGATGTCTAACCGTACTGATGAACTGTGATACAGCAAAACAGATCTGTCAGCGGAGTTTCCTGCTGTTTAGCCATCGTCAAGTGTCTCTGGTATTATATTATACTTGGCCTTTCTCGATAGCATCAGTGAGTACTTGCGTTTGAGGTGATATCCCTGTTATATTAAATATTTTTCTTTGGTTTTTAATTGGGTGACATTTTGATTTCAAAAAATTTATTGATATCTAGGATGGTTGCCATTAATTTAATTGTTTAAAATTACTGCAATGTTAACTCATAGTCGTTTATAAGGATAATACCTCGGTTTTAATATGCACACACACACACACACACACACACATATAGATAGATAGATAGATACATACATACATACATATCTGTAGATAGATAGATAGATACATACATACATATCTGTAGATAGATAGATAGATAGATAGATAGATAGATAGATAGATAGATAGATAGATAGATATGTATATGTATATATATATATGCGGATGACTATTTACACTCTCACGCCCCGATTGATCACGATGGAAGAAGGGTAGGCTTTGAAAAAACAGTAGCTACTCAGCATCTACGCATCGTTCATTCAGTAATGAATTTAAACACTCTCGGCTACTGGTGTGTGTTTACATTGTATATAACACGCTGAAGTCTGCTTTCCACTACCGAGCGCTCATAGAGTACAGGTAGAATCTCAGACTGATGTCAGTTCGGTCGGATTTCAATCCTGTCTAGAAGCAGTCGGATGTCTAACCGTACTGTGAGCTGTGTGCGTGTGGTTTGGATTCTATATTGGCTCCAAAACATAAGCTATTTTCTATTCCAACCTTTATTTTACAAATACACACGCGCACACAGACGCATATATATATATATATATATATATATATATATATATATATATATATATATATATATAAGATTCTGTCGTGACAAGACGTTTGATTAGACTTTCGGTTCCATATCGTTTTAAAGACAAGCGAAAGTAAAAAACTATATGCTCAAAAAGAGACAGGAAGTTTTGGAGAGTCGTGATCGCTTACGTCTAGAAGAAGAATTATTGTAATTATAGTTCTCGATACTAACAGATCCTTAATAGTAATGAATAAAAATATATATTCACTCATACTTAGTTTGAGTTTCAAGAGGGGGAATACATCCACTCCTGAGGGCACTTGAGCTTAACGAATTATTCAATCGGTTCCCCTCGCGAGGGAATGGTCTCTACGCGAAACGCTGATTATGCGGAAGTAAGGATGTCTTTTCACCGGATTTGTTCAACCTATACAGCGAGAATATTTTGAGGACTCTAGAGGACACGCCAGGATTTGTTATTGGAGGCCACAACCTGAACAACATAAGGTATGCGGACGATACAGTGCTGATTGCGGACACGGAAAGGAAACTACAAGACCTCATAGAGAAAGTAGCAGTGGAGAGTGACAAGGAGGGACTACAAATAAAATTTAAGAAAACTGAGTGCATGGTCATCAGCAAAAGATACAACCCAAAATGCCAAATACAGGTGGGAGATAACAGAATCAAGCAAGTACAAAAATTTAAGTACCTAGGAAGTGTTCTAACAGAAGATGGAAAGTGCGACACGGAGATCCGAAGGCGAATTGGCATGGCAAAGGACGCGTTCCAGAAGATGAGCAAAATACTAACACACAGGAAAATCTCACTGGAAACGAAGAAAAGAGTGCTAGACTGCTATGTGATGTCAGTTCTTCAATACGGCAGTGAATGCTGGACAATATCATCGAAAATGAGGACAAAACTGGAAGCGGCCGAAATGTGGTTCTACAGAAGGATGCTGCGGATATCGTGGACTGAGCATGCAAGCAACGATGAGGTGTTGGAAAGAATGGCAACAGAAAGGAAATTGATGCTAGCATCAGGAAGAGACAACTGAAGTTCCTGGGACATGCAATGAGGAAGGAGAGCCTGGAGAACCTGATACTGACTGGTCAGATAGAAGGAAGGAGAGACAGAGGTAGGCAGCGGATAACATATTTGCAGGGTCTGATCAGGTGGATGACGGAAAGGGGGTTGCCAGGAGCAACAGGAGCAAACATACTAAGAGCTACAAGGGATAGGAAGACGTGGAGAGCCATGATCGCCTACGTAGAAGAAGAAATATTTCGTTTTCTTTCTTAATTCCTTTATTTCTTACCATACATACACATTCCCCTCCCCACACACACACAGGCATACACTCATAACGATATATGTATGTGTGTATTTATGTGTGTGAGTGTATGTGTGCACGTTTCGTTAAAAATGACAGAGAAGTTGTTGTGGTTAACCTGTTTATATAATTTTTCAAGTGATCTTATATTTTTCTTTTCAGTAGATAATTTATTCACTTGGCAATAAATAATAAAAAGTAGTATGAAATATATATATATATATATGCTACCAGGCATAATTATTAGGTCACGCCAGTGTTTTAAAAAAATGATGTATTTCATACTATTTTTATTATTAATTGCCAAGTGAATAAATTTTAAATGAAAATAGAATGGTTCTTTTGTTAATATTGCACAATAACATGTGCATCAAATGAATTTATAAATATTTAATAATTACCTATATTGCAGTTTCATCAATGAAAGAATGAAGAAAATTTAGCTTGATTCGAACGAGTTCATATTTGCTTCATTGCCTTGTAAAATTTTGCAAAGTAATAATAACAAAAGAACCAATCTATTTTCATTTAGAATTATCCACTTGGCAATAAATACTAAAAATAGTATAAAATACATCATTTCTTTTAAAAAGCTGGTATCGCCTAATAATTATGGCCAGTAGTATACATATATATTTATATAGCAAATCTACAGGGTGCGATGGGTAAATTGTCGTTATTTGCCCTGTAACATTTTGCAAAGTAATAATAACAAAAGAACCATTCTATTTTCATTTAGAATTATCCACTTTTTTTTAAAATCATGTCACCCCAAGCAAGGCATTCCACTGCCACTATAGCGCAGGGGGTTACATAGAGCGATTGGGCATAGGAAATGTCAGAAGGAGGGTGATAGACGACTTAGGATGTACATAGGGAGATAGTTGGAGAGAATGGGTGTAAGTTAGTGTGTTAGGAAGTGTCTTTTGACTCGACATTTAAACTCCTGGAGGTTGTAGACGTCGAGGAAGCAAGCATGCGGAACGGAATTTTACAGGCGAGACGTGCGAGAAAAGAAGCTGTTGGAGTAGAAATTGCGATTACATTTCATCGGTTTCACTGTAAAAGGATGGGACCTAGTTGTCAATCTAGTATCTCGTGCAAATTCACACCTAGGGGGCACCAGAGATTTAAGTTCATCAGAGCAGAAGCCATGAAAGTATTTATAGAAGAGGCACAGAGAAGCCACGTCACGCCGGTGAGCGAGTGACTGCAGGCGGTCAGCTAAGTCGGTATCGATCACATTACAGATTCTTCGTTGTATTTTGTCAAGAAACCCGAGGAGAATAGCAGGGGCACCCGACCAGATGTGGCAGCAGTATTCAAAACACGGGCGGATGGTAGATTTATATAAGTGCAGGATAGATTCAGACGGAAAGAATTTCCGGGCAATAAATACTAAAAATAGTATGAAATACATCATTTCTTTTAAAAACACTGGGGTGGCCTAGTAATTATGGCCGGTAGTATATATATATATATATTAGTCAACAATACAATAATCCTCACACATACACACAGTAAAAAGAACCTTCAGTTCCTGGAGGCCATCTACATTAAATCCAAACAACCCACACTTAATAAAATCACGTTTAAATCTGGTCATAACATATTACATTGCATTTAAATATATGGTTCTGTCATCATTTCGAGCTCTCACGGCATATTACAAATTTACGAACTGCGTTTGCTGTTTTTGGTAACTGTTATCGTTGCTGAGCAAAGTTTTATACCATCACAAGATAAAATCGTCGGTGGTGGTGGATGTTTTTATGTTAACGTCCTTGTAACCTCAATGACGATGGCTCATGTGTGCCGAAAGCTTAGAACCAACTTAAAAATATCCAAATGTTGGGGAATTTTTGTCTTTATTTTCAACTGAAATTAAAGGCAAAATACGATGTTTAGAAAGGCTCATGATTAAACATAATAGACATTCATTGTCTCTTATATTTAATAGTATATATATATATATATATATATATATATTAGTGAAACATATATATTTAACGAAAGAACAAATACAATGTTGGACTGCCAAGTATTAGACCGGAGTGACTCAACTCAACCCATCTCAAAGCCGAGAGGCATAATCTTCTTCCATTATTCATAATAATAGGAAGACTTCATTATAATCCAAAATGGGTAGGTTCCCTAACAATATATTTTCGGACGGTACTACGTTTGAAATACATGCTTCGTTGAGCAACACCTATATGGGACGTTTGTTTCTTTTTCGTTTTTCTTATATGCGTATGGTTGTTTCTGGGAGTTGTGATGTAGTGGATAACGGCTCGGAACAAGAAACCGGGGAGCCGAGTTCAAATTCCAGTTGAATTCCTTGCATTAACTTACGTGCGGATACCCTTGAGAAAGGTATTAATCTGTCTATTCCCTTCCGTTATGGGTTAAATAACAGGACAGATTGGGTCCTATAGCATTGGCTGGCAACCACTCTCCCGCAGAAAGTAATGGCAACCTACTGCGGGATAATCTTCAGCCCAGTCAGTCATGTGTCTTTCGAGACATGATCGCCCGAAGCGTGTATCACGTATGGCACTTAAATAACTGACTGATTGGTCAGATATGTGTCATGTGTATTAAAACAATGGATAATTATTTTTAAATTTTATGTGTGTGGAATATTTTGGATGATAAAGTGTATAATAGTGTATATGTATGTTGCTATAAAAACGCTTGTCTGTTTAGGTGTATGTTGGACTGTATGTATATGCATTTGTCCGTATTGATACATATGTCACGTGTATTAAAGCAATAGACAACTTTTAAATGTACGTGTGAGGAATAACTAGGACAGTAAAGAGCATCTGATGCACGTGTGTGTTTATGTAGAAACGTATGTCTGTGTATGTGTGCATAAGCGCGCGCGCGAGCGTGTGTGTGTGTGTGTGTGTGTGTGTGTGTAATATCGTTCAGCTATCGACAAATTGATAAAGATACCCACACCATAAGAGTGATAGTTACGAAAACTTAAAAAATACGCGTACGTATATAGACGAATGTGCGTTGTGGTGCAATGGATATCAGCTCGGAATGAGAAATCAGCGAACCGAGTTCAAATTCCAGTCAGATTCTTTTCATTCTCTTACACGGACTACACTTAGGAAAGGTATTAATCTCTTCTCTCTCTTCTCTCTCCAACTAGGGGTTAAATAGCAGGACAGATTGGATACTATAGCCTTAGTTAGGAACCAGTCTACCTAAGAAAACGACTGCGGGAAAATCCTCTGCCTAGTAAGTCATATCACGAAAGAGACATGATCGCCCAGGCCTGTATAACGCATAGCAATTAGCAGACTGATAAATATATATATAAATATGCAGAGTTTTAGATACATAGATATTTCGATAGACAGATTTTAAAAACTAAGATAGACAGGTATGGAATTAATTTATATATATATACTGTTAAATATAAGAGAAAATGAATGTCTATTATGTTTAATTATGAGCCGTTCAAAACCTCGTATGTTGGCTTTAATTTCAGTTGAAAATAAAGACAAAAATACTACAACATTTGGATAATTTTTTATTAAGTTAGATCTAAGCTTTCGGCTCACATGAGCCATCTTCAGAGAGGTTATTAAGACGGTAACATAATCGCATATGTATATGTTTAGAAAATTATTTGCTGCCTCGATACACTATATATATATATATATATATATATAAATGAATGGATGTAAGTTAAATTTTGATTTACCGGTGTCGATATCAAATAAGTTTTTTTTCGTCGTAAACTGAATTTTGAAGATTAAATAAGTCATCTGGTATCATGGCGAAGACTAAGAACTACAGTTATACATACTTAGAGCTAAACCCGAAGCAAAAACTAAAATAAAAGGTCTGAAAAAAATACAGACATACAGGCATATAAATGGCCACACACAGAAACATCTAGCCTTTTATATATATATATATATATTATCGATTTTCTGCACTATTGTAAGAACTGCAACCTTGAAACTTCTGAATATCGGTTTCTTATGTCTTTGTCTATGAGTGTATCAAAGTTGATTAAAATCGGACCACTCCTTCTATAACTCGATTTATTCGATTATCGATTTTCGATATTTATCGGAGATATCTCGACACAAAAGCTAGCTAAGAACACTCGCAGACGTTTATAGTACAACTGTGTAATTTTTTAAGAATATCGGTTCAGTCGTTTCGGAGTCTATAGGTAACGGACACACACACACGCACATATACATACACACACAGAGACAAAGTTCCATTTATTAATAAGTTTAGATATATTAGATATTGAGAGAAAGAGAGACTTAAAGAGAGATAAGAGCAGACTGAGATAGAGAGAAATATAGATAAATAGATAAATGAGAACTAAGATAAAGAGATTGATAGATATGAAAAATATAATAAATATGTTCAAACTTAGATAGATAGATAGATAGATAGAGAGATAGATAGATAGATAGATAGATAGATAGATCTGAAAACTGGGATAGATAGATAGATAGATAGATAGATAGATAGATAGATAGATATGAACAGACTGAGATAGATAGATAGATAGATAGATAGATAGATAGATAGATAGATAGATAGATATGAATATATAAACAGAGATAGATATGAGGAGATCTAAGATAGATAGATAGATAGATAGATAGATAGATAGCTAGATAGATAGATAGATAGATAGATATGGACAGACATAGTTATATAAACAGAGATAGATATGAGGAGATTTAGATAGATAGATAGATAGATAGATAGATAGATAGATAGATAGATATGTTCAAACTTAGATAGATAGATAGATAGATAGATAGATAGATAGATAGATAGATAGATAGATAGATATGGACAGACATAGTTATATAAACAGAGATAGATATGAGGAGATTTAAATAGATAGATAGATAGATAGATAGATAGATAGATAGATAGATAGATAGATAGATCTGAAAACTGAGATAGATAGATAATGAAGATACTGACGTAGATAGATAGATAGATAGATAAGAACAGACATAGATAGATAGATAGATAGATAGATAGATAGATAGATAGATAGATAGATAGATATGTTCAAACTTAGATAGATAGATAGATAGATAGATAGATAATGAAGATACTGACGTAGATAGATAGATAGATAGATAGATAGATAGATAGATAGATACGAACAGACATAGATAGATAGATAGATAGATAGATAGATACGAACAGACATAGATAGATAGATAAATAGATAGATAGATAGATAGATACGAACAGACATAGATAGATAGATAGATAGATAGATAGATAGATAGATAGATAGATAGATAGATAGATAGATAGATGGACAGACATAGTTATATAAACAGAGATAGATAGATAGATAGATAGATAGATAGATAGATAGATAGATAGATAGATAGATAGATAGATAGATAGATTAACAGATTAACAAACAAACAAACAAACAAACGAGGACAGGTTGAAATCGACTGGTTGCGAGTTAAGTAAAAAGTAGGCGAATAACATAATTTGAAATTATTATTTTTTAATAGAAATTTTCTCTCGTGAATTTTGAAAGGAAAAACAAACCGGGAACATATTTATTCATAAACAGAAAACATACAAAATATTTTTAATTTGAGTTTTTTTTTTGTTATTTTTATTTATTTATTTTTTTCAGTCAAAACTTCTTCCGAAAATCTTTCAGTATCTTCACTTCCTTTTTTTCTCTCTCTCCATCATAAAAAAAACTTGGTTATATGCTGTCAAATCTATTAAAATAATTTTACTTTTAAAGAACCTAATGTAATGTAAAGTAAATAAAATTTTATACAAATAATAACAGAACTCATATTTTTGTGAGTGTAGTACACACACACACACACACACATATATATATATATATATATATATACATACGTGTGTATGTGCGTGTGTGTGTGTGTCACATAAAATATTAAAATGCTTTTTTTGTGTATATATATATAAAATGTTTATATATATATATATATATATATATATATATTGGGCAGCAATCATTCATTAAAACATGTTTCGTTAAAAACGTCCGACAATGATAATTTTATCAATTTTTGATATAATTTTTCCAGTATTCTTACATGTTTCCTTTTTGCTGGAAATAAGGAATGTAAAAATGTTCCATAATTTTCGATTTTCCAAGCGCTTTCAGCCTCTTCACAGGACATTTTCAAGGATGTTATTTTTCCGCTGTTGTCATGTTCTCATGGTTGATTGTAATGAAATTTTTCGTTTTAGTTCTTTTTTTTTGTTGTTTTGTTGTTGTTGTTTTAAAAGTAGAGTTCGGCGGGCATCATTTGAGCGTCAGTTTTTGTTTTTTTTAATACAAAAATCCATTTCTACTGTAAGGTTGATGGTAAGAGAAATTTGTTTTATATAAATTTATCTCTAATAGCTAGGTGTCTTTGATATTATTATTTAAATAGTATTTTTGTATTTTTTGACTAAAACCTTTCTGAAGGGTTCTTGCAAGCTATGGATTAATAATTTTTTTTTTAACTTCCTTTGTAGGGATTTTTTTTTTTTTGCTTCTTCCGGTCTAGAATTTTTTTACCAAATTTAAATTATTAAAGATTTTGTTTTCAATCGTTGCTGATGAAGCGAGAAATTTATCGCTGAAATGGCCATTCAACGAATCTAAATTTCGGAATTTGTTTTCTTTATATATAGGCCTATACTTATGATTTACCATGAAATAACGTGTCTGCTTAAATTTTTTCTTATATTTGCTCTATATGTATTTATATACATATATATTTAGAGCTCTCTTAGAGAGTTATCCTACCACTGTATGTACAGGATACTCCTTTGGATTCTTCTATACCCACACTGCATGCTGATATATATATATATAGTAATCCGCAGACAGATCTGTTTCGCTGTATCACAGCTCATCAGTACGGTTAGACTCCGATTTATATTATATATATATATATATATATATATATATATATATATATATATAAGGAAAAATCACAACCATAGGTGAAACCAACGGATAATACCTTTTTATCTTTAAACAAGATAAAATTTCGAACAAGGACATCAAAAAAAGAAAAAAGAAAAAGAAAAGACCTAAATAATGCAAAACACCTAACTACTCAGAAAAGTGAAGTGTTCAATGCCTAGATTGTCTAGGCATTGACCACTTATATATGTATATATGTGGAGTAATGAATTTCGATTGGAACTGAGGAATCGGTGAGCCAAGGTTTAATGCAAATAATGTTTCACTTTAACTGAGCAGATTTATGTCGACTTCAAATTTAAGTGAGAACACCGTTATGATTTCAACTCACATCGGGGCAAATGTTTTACCGTTTTGTAACGATATATTTTTTATTTATACAGAGCTTGGTGTGATTTGATATTTTGTGTGAGTGGACTGCTTGCGATTGGTGGGTTTTCTTTTTCATTTTCTTCTTTTTTTTTAACTATTTTTTTTTATATAATCATATCGCCCCAAGCAAGGCATTCTACTGCCACTGTTGAAAGTTATGAGAAAGAGTGACAGGTTATGGGAGTGTCAGGAAGTGAGTAAGAGAAGGATAAGAAAACTGATGAGAATGAAGTGGACGTAGGAAGGAGCATGAGAGAGAGGATGCAGGTTAGGGAAATAGGAGATGACTATTGACTTTACATTTAAATTCTTGGAGATTGTAGCTGTCGAGGAATTCAGTAAACAGAAGGGAATTCCTCAGGCAGGAACTTCAAGAAAAGAAGCTACTGGAGTAGAATTTACGTTTACAATTTATTGGTTTCACGGTAAAAGGGTGGGACCTAATTGCTAATCTTGTCGCTCGAGTAAAGTCATATATAGAGGGCACCAGTTAGCTAAGTTCATCGGAGCAGAAGCCGCGAAAGTATTTGTAGAAGAGACACAGGGAAGCCACATTGCACCGGTGAGAAAGTGACTGTATCTTAGCTGCCAATTCGAGATCGATCACATTACAGATTCTCCGTTGGATTTTGTCAAAGACCCCTAGGTGGATAGTAGGAGCCACCGACCAGATGTGGCAGCAGTATTCAATGCACGGGCGGATGGTAGATTTATATACGTGCAGGATTGTTTCAGGCGAAAAAAATATTCCTGGCCCTACACAGAGAACCGACTTTCTTAGCAGCGGATTTAGCTATGGTTTCTATATATTCATTCCACTTGAGGTCTGTTGTGAGAGTTAACCTGCGGAGGAGCAGTGTTTTGCTTTCAGGTAGACTGGCCTGCTACATGCTAATGGTGAGGGTAGGAGCGATTGTCTGTAATGGTTAACAGATAGCAGCTTCGTTTTGGAGGCATTAAAATTCATGGTCTATTTCTTACTCCAGGGTGGGACCTAATTGCTAATCTTGTGTATCGAGTAAATTAATATATAGAGAGCACCAGTGAGCTAAGTTCATCGGAGCAGAAACCGTGAAATATTTGTAGAAGAGACACAGGGAAGCCACATTGCGCCGGTGAGAAAGTCGGGATCTATCATATAACAGATTCTCCGTTGGATTTTGTCGAAGATCTTTGTCAGTAGTTTGCCATTTCTTTCTGCGTTAGACTGATTGCAAACGAAGGCTATAGAACCCCATCTGTCTTGCTATACAAAATAAATGTTTTTTTAACTTCCTTTGTAGGGATTTTTTTTTTTTTGCTTCTTCCGGTCTAGAATTTTTTTACCAAATTTAAATTAATAAAGGTTTTGTTTTCAATCGTTGCTGATGAAGCGAGAAATTTCTCGCTGAAATGGCCATTCAACGAAACTAAATTTCGGAATTTGTTTTCTTTATATATAGGCCTATACTTATAATTTACCATGAAATAACGTGTCTGCTTAAATTTTTTCTTCTATTTGCTCTATATGTATTTATATACATATATATTTAGAGCTCTCTTAGATTGTCTAGCAAAAAATAGATTAGTGGATGGAGGGAGAAGAGAAACATTAATACCATTCCCAGATGTATTTGCGCGCAGGTGAATGCAAAGAATTCAACTGGAATTCGAACTCCCCGTTCCGAGCCAATATCCACTGCACCCATACCCATTTGGGGGTAGTTTGTATAAAAAAGAGAGACCAATTTGGCTACGGTAAGTCTGCGTTGTGGTATGGATGGTACGTTGTGGTGCAGGGGATATCGACTCAGAATGACAAATCGGGGAACCAAGTTCGAATTTCAGTTGAATTCCTTGCATTCACGTACGTTCAAATATATATTAGGTAAGGATAAAATGAAATAATCAGTGAAGTGCTATACGTGATACACGCTTTGGGTGATCATGATTCGAAAGAGATATGACTGACTGGGATTATCTCGCAGTAGGTTGCCATTGCTTTCTGCGGTAGACTGGTTGCCGACCAAGGCTATAGAACCCAATCTGTACTGTTATTTGACTCATAACTAGAGGAATAAAATATGAATTATATTATTAAGTATTAATTAGAGGGGAATCAGTTTATTACTTGATAACAATAGAAAACCGATCCCCCACTTTATGCCCAGTAGAAACTTTAATTGTCTTTCCAACTATTCAGTCAGTCAGTTGAGTGCTATACGTGATACACGCTTTGGGCGATCATGACTCGAAAGAGACATGACTTACTTGGCAGGAGATTATTACGCAGTAGGTTGCCATTGCTTTCTGCGGTAGACTGGTTGCCGACCAAGGCTATAGAACCCAATCTGTTCTATTATTTGACTCATAGCTAGAGGGAGAAGATATGTATTATATTATTAAGTAATAATTAGTGGGGAATCAGTTTATTACTTCGTAACAATAGAAAACCGATCCCCCACTTTATGCCCAGTAGAAGCCTTAATCAGGTTTCTAACTATTATATTCAGTCAGTCAGTTAAGTGCCATATGTGATAGCTGCTTTGGGCAATCATGTCTCAAAAGAGACATGACTGACTGGGCAGAATATTATCCCGCCAGTAGGTTGCCATTGCTTTCTGCGGTAGACTGGTTGCCGACCAAGGCTATAGAACCCAATCTGTTCTATTATTTGACTCATAGCTAGAGGGAGAAGATATGTATTATATTATTAAGTAATAATTAGTGGGGAATCAGTTTATTACTTCGTAACAATAGAAAACCGATCCCCCACTTTATGCCCAGTAGAAGCCTTAATCAGGTTTCTAACTATTATATTCAGTCAGTCAGTTAAGTGCCATATGTGATAGCTGCTTTGGGCGATCATGTCTCAAAAGAGACATGACTGACTGGGCAGAATATTATCCCGCCAGTAGGTTGCCATTGCTTTCTGCGGTAGACTGGTTGCCGACCAAGGCTATAGAACCCAATCTGTACTGTTATTTGACTCATAACTAGAGGAATAAAATATGAATTATATTATTAAGTATTAATTAGAGGGGAATCAGTTTATTACTTGATAACAATAGAAAACCGATCCCCCACTTTATGCCCAGTAGAAACTTTAATTGTCTTTCCAACTATTCAGTCAGTCAGTTGAGTGCTATACGTGATACACGCTTTGGGCGATCATGACTCGAAAGAGACATGACTTACTTGGCAGGAGATTATTACGCAGTAGGTTGCCATTGCTTTCTGCGGTAGACTGGTTGCCGACCAAGGCTATAGAACCCAATCTGTTCTATTATTTGACTCATAGCTAGAGGGAGAAGATATGTATTATATTATTAAGTAATAATTAGTGGGGAATCAGTTTATTACTTCGTAACAATAGAAAACCGATCCCCCACTTTATGCCCAGTAGAAGCCTTAATCAGGTTTCTAACTATTATATTCAGTCAGTCAGTTAAGTGCCATATGTGATAGCTGCTTTGGGCAATCATGTCTCAAAAGAGACATGACTGACTGGGCAGAATATTATCCCGCCAGTAGGTTGCCATTGCTTTCTGCGGTAGACTGGTTGCCGACCAAG
>JBBBDQ010000911.1:675000-685000 GCA_037127315.1 Ascarosepion bandense | reverse complement strand
TGTTTGAAGGCCATGGTGTATCAGTGTTGTCGAGTAGTTTTCGCACTGAAAGTTATAATCGTGCTATGTCGGTTGCTAATCGACTTAACGCGCCTGAAATGTTAGGAACTTGGTAATCATCCACTGAAAGCTGACCCTGTAGTATTCGGTTAACTGCCGACTAATATCAACTGCCTTAGTCGAACTATGTCCAAACTGGAACTAACTAAAAGTTCTACTGAACTCCAATAAAAGAACTCTAAAGAACACTCTAGAACTTCTAAGAACTCCCAAGAACTTCCCAAGAACTTCTCGAGTTAACTGTTTTTACTATAGGAGGGAGAGTCCATTATCTGAGGAATAGGTGTGTTTCACATTAAGAATCAGAAAAAGATACAAAACATTAATTATCTCAAGCAACGTACCAGCAACACCATTACAAGCATAACTTTAGCTGTCATTGAAGATGTTCTTCAGCAGTGCAGGACATGCATTGAAGAATGTTTTGAACGGAATGGTAGTCACGTAGATCATATTATATGAATAATAAAGTTTTCATATATAAAGGTTTATTTTTCTTAGTATTGAAACTTATGAGACACCCTGTCTACAGTGTATTAAAATACTTTTGCAGACTAAGTTTTTGGGGGCTCTTCACACCAAAGCAAAATTTCATATAAACATATATTCTTCGTTTTTTGTATTATTAAATTCAAAGTTTATTAAAAAAATTTAAATACTTGAGAAGTCTATTGTACAGGTGTAGAGGCTCACCTCTTGTTCCCTGTTTAGGATGTGGTTTCCGGCTTTCTCTTTTCCAATCTTTTCACTTTTCTTTTTCTTATTTTTTATTTTTATTTATTTTTTTTCAATTGGAGTAGATAGATTAAACTATCGCCCGGTTCACACTCCACCCACGTCTATTGTACAGGTGTAGAGGCTCATCCCTTTTTCCCTGTTTAGGATGTGGTTTCCGGCTTTCTCTTTTCCAAATCTTTTCACTCTTGCGTAGCCCCCTGCACATCAGTGGCGTTACCGCCTTGCTCGGGGTGATATGATTAAAAAAAAAGTGTTCTAACAGAAAACGGAAAGTGTGACACAGAGTTTCGAAGGCGAATTGGAATGGCAAAGGACGCATTCTAAAAGATAAGTAGAGTATTAAGAGACAGGAAAATTTTGCTAGAAACAATGAAGAGAGTACTGGATTGCTATGTGATGTCTGTTCCTCAAAATGGCAGTGAATGCTGGACAATACATTTAAAGATGAAGGACAACTTGAAGCAACAGAATTGAAACCTAGTTTAGATTAATGGTCATTCGTGGTCGAGAGGTCTAAGTCGTGCCAGATCATATGGTAGCTTCCCTTATGTGGATAGGGGCCGCAGGTTCGTAATTATTCGTAATAAAAATTTATCGAAATAATCAGGCCAGTAGATATAAATATATAATACTATTTAATTAAAAACAGAAAATCTATTTCAATATGAGTATCGATCAAAAATAATGTTCAAACAAATCATTTCAAATTGTTGGTTGTTTATAACCAAGTTTCGTTAATCTTCGTTAATTTCCGTCACACACACACACACACACACACACACACATATATATATATATATATATATATAACATTATGTCATTATATAACCATCTTTATACAGATCGATTCTGCGCGAATCTAACTTATGTCTACAATACATAAAAATAATGTAAAAATACTAATTAAATCACGAATGAAAATCTTCAGCTAGGAACTTTATCACACTCAAACTGCGTTTGAGTGGCCCATATAAAAGTGACAACACCATTCACACATTCATGCATATACTTCTATATGAAATATACAAATAGAAAATCATCTATATTTCAAAGATTTAATTATTATTACATGAGCGTTTATAAAGAAAACGGTAAACGGTAAAATCAGTTATTGCAAATCGGCTGAAGACACCCCTAATGCTAGAAACCTAAGCTGCGTAATAACTCGTTTACAAATGGAAAATATTCAAAAGTTCAACAATATAATAATATTGAACACTTTTTAATACAAATGTCTACTACTCTAATCTTATTATGACCAGAAACTAAGTAAATAAACAATATATATATATATATGAAAGAATGGTAGGCTTTGAAAAACAGTAGCTACTCTAGCATATACGCATCGCACATTCAGTAATGAATTAGAGCACTCTGGCTATTGGGCGTGTATAATGATAATATACACGCTAAAAAGACTGCCTCCTTCTACCGAACGCTCATAGCTCAAAGGTAGAATCGCCGACTGACGCCAATTCGGTTGAGTTTCAATCCTGGTTAAAAAGCAACCGGATGTCTAACCGCACTGATGAGAAACAGATCTGTCTGCGGATAACTATATAGATGTGTGGATATATATATATATATATATATATATATATTATAAATTATGTTTTAGAACATGTACATAATTTTTTCTATATATGTTCTCTTCTCTACAATCATATGTTTGTTTCAATGGTGGGTCCCCAACATTTCATCAGGATGAAAGAACAAGAGTTGGAAGGTCTGCCTCCTTCTACCGAGCGCCCATGGCTCAGAGGTGGAATCGCCAACTGACGCCAATTCGGTTGGGTTTCAATCCTGGTTAAAAAGCAATCGGATATCTAACCGTACTGATGAGCTGTGATACAGCGAAACGGATGTGTCTACGAATGACTATATATATATATATATATATATAGGAAAAACTACTGAACAGTTGTAAGTTTAAAAATGTATTTTTTAACAGTATTTATTTATTTCTATTATTATATATATATATATATATATTTGATATTTCAGACCAGCCTCGGCCTTTCATCAGAAAAAAATAATTTTAAAATTTAAATTAGGAACGTTAGTCGAGAGGAGCGTCTGTCGCGAGATGTTTACATCACGTGACGTAGAAAGCGATAGAGTTTTTGGATATTTTTAAACGTAAACCTAACTGTAATAATACTTTTAAATGTTGTTTTAAAGAAAAAATTTTTAAGTGTATCTAAAAAATGTTTAACTATTGAAATATTTATAAAGATTAAAAACACCTAAGTCCCTATTTAACCCTAGCCTGTAAGTATTTAATTTTAAAATCCAGTATTTTTCTTTCTTTCTGCGTGAGTATGTAGAACTAAAATCGGAATCTATCAGTACGCAACCTGGTTTCAACCTTTCAGAATCTTCAGCCTAAAAAAGTTGAATGAATTTTTAATATTTTTTTCGAACGTTTAACAGGAACTTTCGGAATATTTAACTTAAAATTTAAAATAAAGAAGGAACTGGTCAAGAAATGTAAATCCTGGTTTGTATGATCCTAAAATATATTTTCTTCTGTGTTTACACCCAGACATCATTTGGGATATTTAAAAGCTCTACATTGTAAATGCATTGAAGACTTTTAAATACAACTGTGTACTGGTATAGTTTTAATTCTGACAAATAAGTGGTTAATATACAGTCCTGTGCAAAAGTATTAGGACAAGAACTATTTTATTTTTTATGGGACATATTGGCAGAAAATAAACAATTTAATTAAAGTAATTTTATTTGATTTGCTCAACAAATGCTTTAACAAGAAAAAAATACTTGTTAAAAAATAAATTTAATATTTAATATATTTTGCTTTGAAATAATAAAATAATTGGGACAATTTACTAATCGCACCTAGTATATATATATATATATATATATATATATATATATATATATATATAGTGCTGTGCAAAAGTATTGCGACAAGAACTATTTTATCTTTTATGGGGCATATTGACAGAAAATAAACAATTTAATTAAACTAATT
Organism: Ascarosepion bandense; assembly: GCA_037127315.1. Classification (NCBI taxonomy): domain Eukaryota; kingdom Metazoa; phylum Mollusca; class Cephalopoda; order Sepiida; family Sepiidae; genus Ascarosepion; species Ascarosepion bandense. The sequence goes on along the minus strand of JBBBDQ010000911.1, from coordinate 681,204 downwards.
TTATTTGATTTACTCAACAAATACTTTAACAAGAAAAAAACACGTGTTACAAAATAAATTTAATATTTAGTATAATAGCCTTTTGCTTTGATTACAGCCTTCATTTTGTCAGGCATTGACATCACAAGCTTCTTTAATGTATCTAATGGTATCTCCTGCCAAGCAGCTTGTATTTGTTCCCAAAGTGTATCTTGCGAAGTAACATTAGATTTATCTTCTTTTTTTTTTATCCAAAATATCCCATAGATGTTCAATAGGATTGAGATCAGGGTTTTGTGGGGGGCCAATTTGAATTCCAAAACCTTCCTTCCTCTTCCTTTTTAGTTACATAATTTGTATTTCAGTGAGGTTTTTAGGAAAATTACCCCTGTCCTAATACATTTGCAAACTACCGGTACTTTGCAAAAGTGTTAGGACAGAGGTGATTTAAAACTTTATTTTGATGCCTCATAAAAGATAAAATAATTCTTGTCTTAATATTTTTGCACAGTACTGTATACATATATAGAGAGAAGGACATAAACAAATTTGACGTCATCATGTAGACCTTAGGATCCTTTCAGCCAGGATATTATCAAAGGTGCTCGTTGATGATATTACTAATAATAGACAGAACACGAAAATTACTAACAGAAGGGAAAGTTAAAACTCGTTTCAAAGCATAATGTTAGTGAAAAACAATTGAAATGTAAGGTAGGTTGAAACGCATAGTTCCACAAGAGTAATAAAATGGAAAAAGAAAACTCACAATCGTAAATGAATGGTCTTTCTATTTGTAAATATTAACCAGTTATTATATATATATATATATATATATATATATATATATATATTGATTGTTAAATTAATTAGTTTTTGGTCATTTGAAAAACAGTAGCCACACTAGCGTTTCGAGCCTGGGTTGTGTAGCAAACAGAGTCTAACCATACTGATGAGCTGTGATACAGCGAAACAGATCTGTCTGCGGATGACTATTTAATTTACGCTCTCACACCCTGATTGAGCACTGTGGAAGAATGGTAGACTTTGAAAAACAGTAGCCTCCCTAGCGTTTACGCATCACTCATCCAGTAATGGATTAGAGCACTCTGGCTATTGGGCGGGTATAATGACAATATATATATATATATATATATATATATATATAGTAATTATTAATATTATAACAATAATTGCATACTGCAATTAATAGTTATAATGTTTCGCTGATAAATCACTATCAGCAGACAGTAAAATAATAATTACCATATATTTATGCTCAACTAACTAGAATATACTTCCATTAATAACGGTTACTCATATCATATATATATATATATATATTATGATCAAAAAACCAATTAATTAAGCAATCAAATATATATATATATATATATATATATATATATATATATCACCGCTGCTTTATGGTAACTTTTGTGAGTCTATAGTCTCGTAGACGATTCTTTTCTTTCTCTCTCTCCAATCAAATCGGATTTTACAAACATGCTACCTGGCCCTATATGTTTAAGTCTTGTTAACATTTGATCTGACTCTCCTCTGCTGAAGTGTCCAAGTGGGAAGGACGCATCCGTTGAACTTCGAGGCCGTATCGTTGTGGTCAACATATTTGGTTGGCACAGAGGCTAAAAGAGCCACGACTATTTTACGGCAGGCTGGTCTTTAGATTGGTCAAGAGTCCTACACGCAATGACCGGTCTTGCGGCAAACGGATTGTCAATGTCTCAGTCTAGAGTATTGGAAAAGTGGCTTAGCATTATTAGAGAACGTCCTTCAGGAAACTCCTGTGACATGTGAGGTGGAAATTTCTTCTTCACATCTAAACACGGAAGGAATAAAAAAAATAGATAAACTTGTATAATTGTCTGGTACAAGGCACTAAGGTTTGACGTCGCTTCTCATGCTAGACATAATTTTGTCAATTTACCCTAAAAGAAGACAATAGATAATTGGGCAAGTAAAATAACATTCTAAAAACGACGCCATAATATGGACAATATTATGCCTATCTACTTACCTATTTATTTATCTCACTTTATATACATATAAATTTATATATATATATATATATACGCATCGCTCATCCAGTAATGGATTAGAGCACTCTGGCTATTGGGCGGGTATAATGACAATATACACGCTAAAAAGTCTGCCTTCTTCTGCCGAACGCCCATAGCCCAGAGGTAGAATCGCCGACGGGCGCCAATTCGGTCGGGTTTCAATCCGGGGTTAAAAGCAATCGGAGTCTAACCATACTGATGAGCTGTGATACAGCGAAACAGATCTGTCTGCGGATGACTATTTACGCTCTCACACCCTGATTGAGCACTCCGGAAGAATGTTAGACTTTGAAAAACAGTAGCTACTCTGGCATGTACGCATCGCTCATCCAGTAATGGATTAGAGCACTCTGGCTATTGGGCGGGTATAATGACAATATACACGCTAAAAGGTCTGCCACCTTCTACCAAATAGCTCAGAGGTAGAATCGCCGACTGACGCCAATTCGGTCAGGTTTCAATCCTGTGTTAAAAGCAATCCACTGTCTAACCGTACTGATGAGCTGTGATACAGCCAAACAGACCTGTCTGCGGATGACTATATATACTAGCAGTATAGCCTGGCGTTGCTCGGATGTAATGAAAGCGTTAAAATTAATACATGGTCCTGGAGTTCAAACTCGGCCTAAAGAATATTTGTGTGAAGTTTGGTAAGAATCGGATAAAAATTGTGGATTTGTATAAAAGACATACAGACAGATAAACAGACACACTCACAAACATCTTGCCTTTTATATTATCTATTTTCAGCACTATTGTAAGAACTGTAACCTTGAAACTTCTGAATAACGTTTCTTATGTCTTTGTCTATGAGTGTATGAAATTTGATTAAAATCGGACCACTCTTTCTATAACCCGATTTTTTCGATTATCGAATTTTGTAACTCGACACAAAGCTTAGAACACTCGCAGACGCTTGTAGTACGACTGTGTAAATTTTCAAGAAAATCGGTTCAGCCGTTTCGGAGTCTATAGGTAACGGGTACACACACACAGACACACACAAAGTTCCATTTATAAATAAGTTTATATATATATATTGATTGATTGATTGATTGTTTGATTGCTTAGTTTCTAGTCATAATAAGATTGTATTAAAAAGTGTTCAATACAATTATATTGTAGAACTTTTGAATATTTTCCATTTGTAAACGAGTTATTACGCGACCTAGGTTTCTGCGATGAGAGGTGTCTTCAGGCGATTTGCAATATATATATAAGGGGAGAGATCATACATTTAAAAGTGAATATCATGGTGTTAAGATTAATACTATGAAGGTTTACCGTTTCTAGAGATCCTAACTTTAGATTTTGTAATTTTAGCATGATTTTAATGTTAGTTCTTTAATGTGTTGGTAATTTACTGTGGTTTCATGCCTCTGGTGTAGTAATATGTCACTCTTCATGTATTTAATGATTTCCATTTTTTTTTTGTAGGCAAAGGAAACATGATTCCCTTACCGATTTAGATATTCTATCCTGTTTGAGGATTTTCCATTTTAAGATAAGGTATGTTAAAGTAAAAATGTGTATATTGGGTGGGAGGGAGTAGGAGAGTACAGGAAAATACGAGAGAGGAATTGGTAGTGGATAGACATATCTGTATTCGTTAAATATAAGGCTACAAATTTTTTGGCGTTTCTTAGAACGATGGTGAAATCCTATACATAAGTTTAGAAATTATTAAAGTGTTTCTTTTTATGTTTAAAGTTAATTTAAAATTTACGGAATTTTTTTTCCCTTGAAAACCTTAATTAGATCACAGTTTGTAGCATGAAATAAATAATCAGAGGTCAAAATATATACGGGGCGAGATCATAGAGTTAAAAGTGAATATCGTGGTACTAAGATTAATACTATCAAAGTTTATCGTTTCTAGAGATCCGAACTTAGTTTTTGTAATTTTAGAATTATTGTAAGGTTAGTTCTTTAATGTGTTTGCAATTTACTGTGGTTTCATTCTCCTTGTTTAGTAATATGTCACTTCTCATGTATATAACGATTTCCATTTTTTCTTGTAGACATGGTTCCGTTACTACAAATTGTGATCTAATTAAGGTTTTCGTAGGAAAAAAAAATTCCTTAATTTTAGACATAAAAAGAACCCCTTTAATATCTTCTAAGGCTATATATATATATATTAGTCATCCTTATACAAGCCTGTTTCGCTGTATCATAGCTTATCAGTGTGGCTAGACACACCCATTTGCTTCTGGCCGGGATCGAAACTCGGCTGATTTGGTATTAGTCAGAGTCGCTACTCCCTAAACCATAGGCGCACGGCCTCAGAGGAAAGAGATTTTAACGTATTGTAAGCAGTGTATACATACGCCAGTCACCGAAAGAACTCAATTCATTTCTGGAGAGTAATGCATATATTGCAGAAGTGGAAACTTGTTTTAAAACTTTCTTCTCTAGAGAGCTCATTCGAAATGAGAGCATAATATATTAGTCATCCACATAGAAGCCTGTTCCGCTGTATCACAGCTCATCAGTGTGGCTAGACACATCCACTTGCTTCTGGCCAGGGTCGAAACTCGACCTATTTTGTGCCAGTCGGAGTCGCTACGCCATAAGCGCATGGAATCAGAGAAGGGAAATTTTAACGTGTTGTATATAAGCAGTGTATACAATATATATATATATATATATATATATATATATATATATCGGACAAGGTTTTAACTGTTAAACCAGAGAAATGAGCTCACTGTTCATTGTAAGCATAGTTCAATATTTACATTAAAATCCGGGTTGTAATATTGAAAAATTAAGGAAAATATCGTTAACTACCTTTTTATGGATGTTTTTTATTCGGGTTGGACGTTTTGGCTGATCTTTACTAGGTACGTCGTTCACGATGTGTTAACATACCGTTTTTTGCTGGCCGTTCGACCCGATATTGGTCGGCGGGTTGTGTGATTGTGTGGTATTCTACCCGACATCGGTTTTCGCGGGATCGGGGAATTATAAATAGTTAGGAAACTGTATGGGACTTTGGCCTTTAGAATCATGATTATTAGATGCTGGTTTGAGAGTCGGTGCTATGGGGAAACGTGTTGGGCTTTGGCCGGATGGTTTGTACTGTCGAGTATTGGCGCGATAATCGATGTCGATTTTGATGCCACATGGCTGTTTAGGTTGGTGGTCAGTGTTAGGTTAGGTGCTTGCTAAGTGTTATTGTGTTGATATGTAGCAAAGTTTTATGTCAACACACGATAAAATCGTCGCTGATGGTGGACGTTTTTATGTTAACGTCCTTATAACCTCTCTGAAGATGGCTCATGTGAGCCGAAAGCTTAGAACCAACATAATAAAAAATTATCCAAATGTTGGAGAATTTTTGTCTTTATTTTCACCTGCAATTAAAGCCAAAATACGATGTTTAGAACGGCTCATGATTAAACATAATAGACATTCATTGTCTCTTATATTTAACAGTATATGTTTAGAAAATTATCCGCTGCCTCGATACACCATATACATGAACTATTATGGTAATTAGTGCCAAAATTGTTAACGTTTGAGTAGTTTACTAATAAGGAAGCATTGTTAGTTAGCAGAAGGATATTTTGTCATAGAGTGCTCGATATCGACGTAGAGTATTAACAGAATTAATGTAGACAAGCCTTTCACTTAACTGAACATTGTTGTTTCAGTTATACCGACTTCTACGTTTATATTATTCTAATATCTTCACTCTTCAGGGTTTGTTTTTATCAGCATTGATCAACAAAATGTCTTCACCCTTCATAGATTTTGTTTTCTGCTAATTACACAAAACTTCTGAAAAGTGAAGACGTCATAATAATGCTTTGTCCAAACTTCGAAATCAACATGACTAAAACAACACTGCTCGGTTAAGTGAAAAAACTCTAACAATTAATTATATATATATATATATATATATATATATATATATATATATATATATATCCTAACACACTAACCTGCATCCTCTCTCTCATGCTCATTTCTATGTCCACTCCACCCACCTCAGTATTCTCATCCTTCTCTTACCCACTTCCTGTTCTTGACACCTCCTACAACCTGTCACTCTTTCTCATAACTTCCCTCCTATGTAACCTCCTGCAAAACAGTGGCAGCAAAATGCCTTGCTTGGGGCGATATGATTATATATATA
>JBBBDQ010000911.1:482500-635000 GCA_037127315.1 Ascarosepion bandense | reverse complement strand
AGCATCAAGCATTCAGCTATTTGACAAGATTATGAATTTCGCTACAGATTGCACCAGGGTTCCAAATGCACAGGGAATACTGGAGGAGTGTAGTGGGTTCTATCTCGGCCAATAGCCAGTTGTTGTTGCGGGCCAGATCTGGATGATAGGGTGGATGCAGAAGCAATTCGAAGTGCAATTCATGTAGGTTTGCCATCGTTGCGATCGACTTGTGACACGGTGTGTTGTGTTGATGAAAGATCACTTTTTACTTCTACATTTGTGACCGTTTTGTGACGATTTCTTCCTTCAAACAAACCAATAATGCTATATAATATTCGCTTTTGATGGTGCTTCCCTTCTTGATTAACAAAATACCTTACACATCCCAAAATACGGAGGCCAAAAGTTTTCCTGCTGATGTTTGCGTCTTTGGATGGCTTTCAACTGCTGCTGTTCACTCAGATGAATGCTTATTTGACTCTGGAGTGAAGTGGTTGATCTATTTTTCATCCATTATCACATATTTACGCAAAAACTCCTTGTTGCGTTGAAATAGTTACAATGTTCTGAATTGTTGACGCAATGTTGTTTTTGATCGACTGTGAGCAAACGCATCACTCACTTTGAAAACAGCTTTCTCACTGACAAATGTTCATGCAAGATGGTGAATACACTGCCTTCTGATATGTTCAAATCTTCTATCCCACGTCACTTCAATTTACGATCGGCAAAAACGAGTTTGTGGATTTTTTTTTTTTTTTGCATGTGTGTGTGTTTTCCGGGACAACTGGTGATTTGGGGCGACCTGAACGTTCAGCATTTGTATCTGTACGACGGCGTTTAAAGTCAGTATACAACCTCTTAACCGATGTTTCCTACGGAGCAGAGTCCGAATAACACTTGTCAAGCCATTGCTTTGCTTGAACAGTATTTTTCCAGTCAGAAAGCAATGCTTTATCAAGACACGGAATTCAGATTTTCCTATGATTTTGAAAATTTGCAACAGTAACTTCACTTAAATAAATGTAATTTGTAAACAAATAATCCGATTGAGCCCAAACTTTGTCACGTGTTATTTGAAGGTTTGTAATTCATATGGATTTTTTTTATTAGTGGCGCGATCTATATGTCAGGGCCGGGACTTATTGAGTGATGTGTTACTATCGTATTTAATGTGTTGAAGGTTTCTTTCTTAACTTTTTATTGAAATTATTGCTACATATCAAAACCTTTTTTTCATTATTTTCTCTTCAAGTTACATGTCTTCTTCTTCTTCTTCATCATCATCATCATCAAATTCTTTGTGTCCAGTTATTTATTTCTTTTCTTTTATACCATTTTCATCCGATTTCCGATTTCGACTCCTTATCTTCTTTCTTTTTTTCTTCTTCTTCTTCTTCTTCTTCTTCATCTACTTCTTCTTCTTCATCATCTTCTTCTTTTCTTCCTTCTTTTTTTCATCAAATTCTTCGTCTTCGGTTATTTTTTTCTTCTTTACCATTTTCATCCGATTTTCGATTTCGCCTCTTTATATTCTTTCTTCCCTTTTTCTTCTTCTCATTTTTCTTCTTTTTCTTCTTCTCCTTCACCATCTTCTTTTTCTTCTTATTTTCTTCTCCTTTTTCATCAAATTCTTCGTCTTTGATTATTTATTTCTTTTTTCTTCTTTACCATTTTCATCCGATTCCCGATTTCGCCTCTTTATATTCTTTCTTCTCTTTTTATTCTTCTTCTTCATCATCATCTTCTTCTTCTTCTTTTTATTCTTCTTTTCTTCTCCTTTTTCATCAAATTTTTCATCTTCGGTTATTTATTTCTTTGTTTCTTCTTCATTATCTTTAACTTACTTCTACTTTCGCCTCCTTGTCTTCTTTCTTTTTTCGTCTTTTTCTTCTTTTTCTTCTTCTCGCTTTTCATCAAATTCTTCGTCGCTGGTTATTTAGTTTTTCTTTTTTTATTTATCATCTTCATCCTATTTCCACTTTCGCCTCCTTATCTTCTTTCTTTTCTTTTTCTTCTTCTTCTCTTCTTCTTCTTTTCATCAAATTCTTCATCTTCATTTTTCTTAATCATCTTCATCCTATTTCCGCTTTCACCTTCTTATCTTTCTTCTTCTTCTCCTTCTTCTTCTTCTTCTTCCCAGACTCTTTTCCTATCTCTCTTTATCCTAACCATCATCATCATCATTCTTATTACCATCCATCTTTCCTCCTCTATCTTCTCAACATTTCCTCTTCTTTCTCCTAAACTCCTTTTCTTCTTTCTTTTCAGCCTCATCTTTTTTCAAATCACTTCTCCTTTATCTTTCCCTATTTTACTCCCATATCTCCTCCTTCCATCTGACCGCATCTCTTCCTATTCCTCTTCTACATTTTTCTTCATTATCTTTTTTTTTTGTCACCGCCTTTCATCCTGCATTCATATTCTTTCATTTCTTCTTTTTTTTTCATTTTTTCTTTTCCTTTCCTTCTTTATGATTTTCGTAAATTTGCTTGACCATCCTCATCATCAGCAGCATCAAATCTTCATCATCAAATGCCTTCCTCGTTCTCTTCTCTTTTTTATCAACTCCTTTTCCACCGTTGCCTCTTCTTCTTCTTCTTCTTCTTCTTCGTCTTCTTCTTCTTTCTTCTTCTTCTTCTTCTTCTTCTTTCTTCTTCTTCTTCTATCCTTTCTACTCTTCATTTTATAATGTTCCACCTGCCCTTCTTTTCTTCTTCATCTATGTGCCTTGTCCTTTTAGGACGTACGCAATCATGGCCTTCCACGTCTCTGTATCTCTGGTGGATCTTAGCACGCTTTCTCCTGTAAGATCTCGCAACCCCCGTTCTGTCGTCCACCTGCTAAGACCCTTCAAATATGTTATCCGTTGCTTTCCCCTGTCTCTTCTTCCCTCTATATAGCCTGTTAGTATCAGGTTCTCCAAGCCCTCCTTCCTCATTGTATGTCCCAGGAACGTTGGTTGTCTCTTCCTGGTGCTCAATATTAATTTCCTTTTTGTTTCCATTCTTTCCAAAACCTCATCATTGCTCACATCATCTACTTTATCCTTTTCTTTATTCTTGATCTTGGTTTCTTCTTCTTCTTCGTCTTTTTCTTCTTCTTCTTCTTCTTCTTCTTCTTCTTCTTCTTCTTTATTCTTTTCTTCTTTTTTGCTTCTTTCTTTTTTCTTCTTTTTCTTCTTCTTCTTGTTTCTTGTTTCTTTTTCTTCTTCTTTTTCTTCTTCTTCTTCATGTTCATCATCTTTTTTTTCTTCTTTTTCATCTTCTTCTTCATCTTCTTTTTCTTCATCATCATCATCTTCTTTTTCTTCTTTATCTTCATCTTCTTTTTCGTCTTCTTCCTCTTCTTTTATTTCTTCTTCTTTATCTTCATCTTCTTTCTTCTTCTTTATCCTTTTCTTCTTTTTTGCTTTTTTCCCTTCTTTTTCTTCTTCTTCTTGTTTCTTGTTTCTTTTCTTCTTCTTCTTTTTCTTCTTCTTTTTCTTCTTCTTTTTCTTCTTCTTCTTCATCATCTTTTTCTTCTTCTTATTCATCTTCTTCTTCTTCATCTTCTTTTTCTTCTTCATCATCATCATCTTCTATTTCTTCTTTATCTTCATCTTCTTTTTCGTCTTCTTCCTCTTCTTCTTTTTCTTCTTCTTTACCTTCATCTTCTTTCTTCTTCTTCTTCTTCTTCTTCTTCTTCTTCATCCTTTGCTTTTTCCGCCTGCTCCACTTCATCATCTTCTTCATCATCATCTTCTTTTTCTTCTTTATCTCCATCTTCTTTTTCGTCTTCTTCCTTTTCTTCTTCTATTTCTTCTTCTTTCTTTTCATCTTCTTTCTTCTTCTTCTTCTTCTTTATCCTTTTCTTCTTTTTTGCTTTTTTCCTTCTTTTTCTTCTTCTTCTTGTTTCTTGTTTCTTTTTCTTCTTCTTCTTTTTCTTCTTCTTTTTCTTCTTCTTTTTCTTCTTCTTCTTCATCTTCATCATCCTTATCTTCTTTCTTTTTTTCTTCTTCTTCTTCTTCTTCTTCTTCATCTACTTCTTCTTCTTCATCATCTTCTTCTTTTCTTCCTTCTTTTTTTCATCAAATTCTTCGTCTTCGGTTATTTTTTTCTTCTTTACCATTTTCATCCGATTTTCGATTTCGCCTCTTTATATTCTTTCTTCCCTTTTTCTTCTTCTCATTTTTCTTCTTTTTCTTCTTCTCCTTCACCATCTTCTTTTTCTTCTTATTTTCTTCTCCTTTTTCATCAAATTCTTCGTCTTTGATTATTTATTTCTTTTTTCTTCTTTACCATTTTCATCCGATTCCCGATTTCGCCTCTTTATATTCTTTCTTCTCTTTTTATTCTTCTTCTTCATCATCATCTTCTTCTTCTTCTTTTTATTCTTCTTTTCTTCTCCTTTTTCATCAAATTTTTCATCTTCGGTTATTTATTTCTTTGTTTCTTCTTCATTATCTTTAACTTACTTCTACTTTCGCCTCCTTGTCTTCTTTCTTTTTTCGTCTTTTTCTTCTTTTTCTTCTTCTCGCTTTTCATCAAATTCTTCGTCGCTGGTTATTTAGTTTTTCTTTTTTTATTTATCATCTTCATCCTATTTCCACTTTCGCCTCCTTATCTTCTTTCTTTTCTTTTTCTTCTTCTTCTCTTCTTCTTCTTTTCATCAAATTCTTCATCTTCATTTTTTCTTAATCATCTTCATCCTATTTCCGCTTTCACCTTCTTATCTTTCTTCTTCTTCTCCTTCTTCTTCTTCTTCTTCCCAGACTCTTTTCCTATCTCTCTTTATCCTAACCATCATCATCATCATTCTTATTACCATCCATCTTTCCTCCTCTATCTTCTCAACATTTCCTCTTCTTTCTCCTAAACTCCTTTTCTTCTTTCTTTTCAGCCTCATCTTTTTTCAAATCACTTCTCCTTTATCTTTCCCTATTTTACTCCCATATCTCCTCCTTCCATCTGACCGCATCTCTTCCTATTCCTCTTCTACATTTTTCTTCATTATCTTTTTTTTTTGTCACCGCCTTTCATCCTGCATTCATATTCTTTCATTTCTTCTTTTTTTTTCATTTTTTCTTTTCCTTTCCTTCTTTATGATTTTCGTAAATTTGCTTGACCATCCTCATCATCAGCAGCATCAAATCTTCATCATCAAATGCCTTCCTCGTTCTCTTCTCTTTTTTATCAACTCCTTTTCCACCGTTGCCTCTTCTTCTTCTTCTTCTTCTTCTTCTTCGTCTTCTTCTTCTTTCTTCTTCTTCTTCTTCTTCTTCTTTCTTCTTCTTCTTCTATCCTTTCTACTCTTCATTTTATAATGTTCCACCTGCCCTTCTTTTCTTCTTCATCTATGTGCCTTGTCCTTTTAGGACGTACGCAATCATGGCCTTCCACGTCTCTGTATCTCTGGTGGATCTTAGCACGCTTTCTCCTGTAAGATCTCGCAACCCCCGTTCTGTCGTCCACCTGCTAAGACCCTTCAAATATGTTATCCGTTGCTTTCCCCTGTCTCTTCTTCCCTCTATATAGCCTGTTAGTATCAGGTTCTCCAAGCCCTCCTTCCTCATTGTATGTCCCAGGAACGTTGGTTGTCTCTTCCTGGTGCTCAATATTAATTTCCTTTTTGTTTCCATTCTTTCCAAAACCTCATCATTGCTCACATCATCTACTTTATCCTTTTCTTTATTCTTGATCTTGGTTTCTTCTTCTTCTTCTTCTTCTTCTTCTTCTTCTTCGTCTTTTTCTTCTTCTTCTTCTTCTTCTTCTTCTTCTTCTTCTTTATTCTTTTCTTCTTTTTTGCTTCTTTCTTTTTTCTTCTTTTTCTTCTTCTTCTTGTTTCTTGTTTCTTTTTCTTCTTCTTTTTCTTCTTCTTCTTCATGTTCATCATCTTTTTTTTCTTCTTTTTCATCTTCTTCTTCATCTTCTTTTTCTTCATCATCATCATCTTCTTTTTCTTCTTTATCTTCATCTTCTTTTTCGTCTTCTTCCTCTTCTTTTATTTCTTCTTCTTTATCTTCATCTTCTTTCTTCTTCTTTATCCTTTTCTTCTTTTTTGCTTTTTTCCCTTCTTTTTCTTCTTCTTCTTGTTTCTTGTTTCTTTTCTTCTTCTTCTTTTTCTTCTTCTTTTCTTCTTCTTTTTCTTCTTCTTCTTCATCATCTTTTTCTTCTTCTTATTCATCTTCTTCTTCTTCATCTTCTTTTTCTTCTTCATCATCATCATCTTCTATTTCTTCTTTATCTTCATCTTCTTTTTCGTCTTCTTCCTCTTCTTCTTTTTCTTCTTCTTTACCTTCATCTTCTTTCTTCTTCTTCTTCTTCTTCTTCTTCTTCATCCTTTGCTTTTTCCGCCTGCTCCACTTCATCATCTTCTTCATCATCATCTTCTTTTTCTTCTTTATCTCCATCTTCTTTTTCGTCTTCTTCCTTTTCTTCTTCTATTTCTTCTTCTTTCTTTTCATCTTCTTTCTTCTTCTTCTTCTTCTTTATCCTTTTCTTCTTTTTTGCTTTTTTCCTTCTTTTTCTTCTTCTTCTTGTTTCTTGTTTCTTTTTCTTCTTCTTCTTTTTCTTCTTCTTTTTCTTCTTCTTCTTCATCTTCATCATCTTTTTCTTCTTCTTTTTCATCTTCTTCTTCATCTTCTTTTTCTTCTACATCATCATCATCATCTTCTTTTTCTTCTTTATCTTCATCTTCTTTTTCGTCTTCTTCCTCTTCTTCTTTTTCTTCTTCTTTATCTTCATCTTCTTTCTTCTTCTTCTTCTTCTTCTTCTTCTTCTTCTTCATCCTTTGCTTTTTCCGCCTGCTCCACTTCATCATCTTCTTCATCATCATCTTCTTTTTCTTCTTTATCTCCATCTTCTTTTTCGTCTTCTTCCTTTTCTTCTTCTATTTCTTCTTCTTTCTTTTCATCTTCTTTCTTCTTCTTCTTCTTCTTTATCCTTTTCTTCTTTTTTGCTTTTTTCCTTCTTTTTCTTCTTCTTCTTGTTTCTTGTTTCTTTTTCTTCTTCTTCTTTTTCTTCTTCTTTTTCTTCTTCTTCTTCATCTTCATCATCTTTTTCTTCTTCTTTTTCATCTTCTTCTTCATCTTCTTTTTCTTCTACATCATCATCTTCTTTTTCTTCTTTATCTTCATCTTCTTTTTCGTCTTCTTCCTCTTCTTCTTTTTCTTCTTCTTTATCTTCATCTTCTTCTTCTTCTTCTTTTTCTTCTTCTTCTTTTTCTTCTTCTTTTTCTTCTTCTTCTTCATCTTCATCATCTTTTTCTTCTTCTTTTTCATCTTCTTCTTCATCTTCTTTTTCTTCTACATCATCATCATCATCTTCTTTTTCTTCTTTATCTTCATCTTCTTTTTCGTCTTCTTCCTCTTCTTCTTTTTCTTCTTCTTTATCTTCATCTTCTTTCTTCTTCTTCTTTTTCTTCTTCTTCTTTTTCTTCTTCTTTTTCTTCTTCTTCTTCATCTTCATCATCTTTTTCTTCTTCTTTTTCATCTTCTTCTTCATCTTCTTTTTCTTCTACATCATCATCATCATCTTCTTTTTCTTCTTTATCTTCATCTTCTTTTTCGTCTTCTTCCTCTTCTTCTTTTTCTTCTTCTTTATCTTCATCTTCTTCTTCTTCTTCTTCTTCTTCTTCTTCTTCTTCATCCTTTGCTTTTTCCGCCTGCTCCACTTCATCATCATCTTCTTTCTTTGTTTTCTTCGTTTCTTTCGTCATCACCTTTTTTTCGTTTTTTCATCCCTTCTTCACTTCCTCCCATAATAATTTAATTTAAGAATTTCTGTACATCTTTGTCCATAGACCACATTACTACCTCTGTTTACCACCCGAGATCAAATGGGCAAGCAGAAAGATTCGTAGACACTTTTAAAAGAGCACTAAGAAAGAATCAATATATGGGCACTGACTAGGAAAGTATACAAAAGTTTTTAATGGTTTACAGAATTACTTCCAATCCCAACACAGATTCAGGTTTATCACCAGCCGAACTGATGTTCGCGAGAAAATTTCGATCTGTGTCTGACAGGCTGTTGCCTAGTGCAACGATAAGAGTGGTAGAAAAAGAAAACTTTGTAACCAAATTTTACAAACCAGGAGACAGAGTTTTCTTCAGAAATGATATAGGTGTAAAAAGCTTTTGGGAAGCCGGAATTATCATTAAGACTTGTCAGATTGATATACATGCTCAAAGAAAGAAGATTTTAATGTAAGATACATTTACATCATTTAAGGCCAAGACATACGAAATATGTCAAGCCTAGTGAAGAATTACCAATGAGGTAATATAAGATGATTTCGAAATACAAGTTCCAATATCTCCACCAAGGCCGATCGAAGTATCTCCAACCCCGCCAATGCTGGAAGTGTCAGCTTCCCGAAAATCTCTAATGCCTCAAATCTCACCACAACAAAAATTATTGAGTCATAAAAGTACTTCTTCTTCATCTATGTGCCTTGTCCTTTTAGGACGTACACAATCATGGCCTTCCACGTCTCTGTATCTCTGGTGGATCTTAGCACGCTTTCTCCTGTAAGATCTCGCAACCCCCGTTCTGTCGTCCACCTGCTAAGACCCTTCAAATATGTTATCCGTTGCTTTCCCCTGTCTCTTCTTCCCTCTATATAGCCTGTTAGTATCAGGTTCTCCAAGCCCTCCTTCCTCATTGTATGTCCCAGGAACGTTGGTTGTCTCTTCCTGGTGCTCAATATTAATTTCCTTTTCGTTTTCATTCTTTCCAACATCTCGTCATTTCTCACATGCTCGATCCATGATATCCCCAGCATCCTTCTGTAGAACCACATTTTAGCTGCTTCATATTTTTCCTTCATCTTTGATAATATTGTCCAAAATTCATTGCCATATTGAAGAACTGACATCACATGACAATCTAGTACCCTCTTCTTTGTTTCTAGTGAAAGTTTTCTGTCTTAATACTTTACTCAGCTTCTAGAACGGGTCGTTCGCCATACCAATTCGCCTTCGGATCTCTGTGTCGCAGTTTCTGTCTTCTATTAGAACACTTCCCAGATATTTAAATTTTTGTACCTGCTTGATTTTAGTATCCCCCACCTGTATTTGGCAGTTTGGGTTGCTCTTTTTGCTGATGACCATGCATTCGTTTTAATTGCAGTTTATTTGTAGTCCTTTTTCGTCACTCTCTTCAGCTACCTTCTGTAGGAGGTTTTGTAGTTTCCTTTCCGTGTCTACTATCAGCACTGTATCATCTGCGCATCTTATGTTGTTTCAATTGTGGCCTCCAATGACAAATCCAGGCATAACTTCTAGGGTTCTCAAATTAGTCTCGCTGTATAAGTTGAACAGATCCGGTGAAAAGATACGTCCTTGTCTTACGCCCCTTTCTATCTTTGTAAATTTGCTGAATTCGTTACCTGTCCGTATGCAGGTCGTTTGCTGCCAATACAGATTCTTAATTACTCTAATGTCTTCGCATAATTGATAAAACATAGGTACAAGTCCTTTTCATTTGTCTTGCCCTTTCGGAGAGCATCCTAATCATAAATATGGCGTTCCTCGTTCCAGTGTCTTTAAAGAAGCCGCACTCATCTTGTCGTATCCCTGGCCTGGTTCTGCTTCTCGCTCTATTCATCAGGATTCGGACGAACAGTTTTGTAATTTGACTCATTAAGCTGATAGTTCAGTGTAGTTTGCACTCGTTTGCACTCGTTTGCACCTGGCTTTTTTGCCAGTGCTATGAAAATCGACTTGCATAAGTCTTCAGGTATTATACCACTATTATAAATTTCATTTATTATTTCCGTTATTTTCTTTATGTCGAATGCTTTCAGGGCTATCAGCAACTCTATTACAATGCCGCCTGAACCAGCTGTTTTGTTTCTGTTCAGTTTGGCCATTGCAGCTTCCACTTCGGACTTTAATATTCCCGGTCCGTTCTCACCTTTGTGTATTATCGGTTGCTCTCTCTTGTCGTGGAAAAGATCTTTTATATATTCTTCCCATCGCTGGAGTATTTCCTCTTTCTCCAATATTATCGCTCCATCCTTGGATTTTATACATCCTGTTGAAGAGCAGATTTTTGGTCCTATCAGTTCTCTTATCTCTTTTAAAAGTAATAAGAAGAGGGGGGGGAAGTCAAACAATTATGTCCTGACTCCAAAAAAGAAAAGGTATTGAGCAAAATTTCATGGGAAAATTGGCTCGAGTGGTGTCCCACACTCCCTATCGCCTATGTGGACTGACTATATTAGTAGCCGTATATAGTGAGCACAGGAGATACCTGTGATTTACTTCGGCAATTATTAGCCTGCCACCAGGTTCCCTGTCCTGCCGTCGTGTATTCTCTTTACAATAGACCTCTCGTCTTTCATCTACACACGTGCTGTCGTTCTTTCACTCGAGTAACCTCTTGGCTGTTTCTAACCTCTTGGAACGATTCAACACATATATCTATGTTAAAATTGTGGTCAATCTCGTTATATATATACATCACATACAGACACACGCATGCACACAATGACTTGTATATATATAGGTCAGTCCGCTAAGTGCCATACGTGATACGCGCTTGGGCGATCATGTCTCGAAAGAGACATAACTGATTGGGCAGTAAGTTGCCATTACTTTCTGCGGTAGACTAGATTGCCAGCCAAACTGTCTTGTTATTTGACTCATTGCTACAGGGAGAAGATATGTATGATATTATACTATTAAGTAGTAATTAGAGGGGAATCAGTTTATTACTTTATAACAATAGAAAACCGATCCCCCACTTTATTCCCAGTAGAAGCCTTAATCATGTTTCTAACTATTATATTCAGTCAGCTAAGTGCCATACGTGATACACTCTTGGGCGATCATGTCTCGAGGATTTTCCCGCAGTAGGCTGGCTTTACTTTCTGCTGTAGACTGGTTGCGAACCAAGGCTAGAGAATGAAATCTGTCCTATTTAACCCATAGCTGGAGGGAGAAGTGTCGGATTAATACCTTTCCTAAGGGTATTTGCGAGTTAGAGAATACAAGAAATTCAATTGAAATTCGAACTCGGCTCACCGATTTCTCTTTCCGAAACGATATCCACTGTACCACAATGGACATCCTATAGGTACCTCCACGCAATTGTCGAAAAAACAGCATAGCTGATGTTAAAAGGAATCAAACTGAATAGAAACAAATTTTTCTCATAAAAATGCTTATGTTGTTATTAAGAGGAAAGATCAAAGCTTGTTAATTTTTTTTAATTTGTCTTTATTTCTGAGATTAGTAATTTTTAATAATCTTGGAATTATTTCGAACTTTTGTTCTCATCTTGGTTAATATAGATGTTATAATAGACACAACGTTTCGGCCAAGTACCCTCTGGTCATCATCAGGTGTCCATAGTGGAATATCTTGTTGACAATTGCAAAATATCCTGTCAAATTAATATTGTTATTTCATGTTGGAATTTGGCACTCTCATTACCAAGTAGTGATAGTATCATCTAGTGGTCATTACTCATGACCACTAGATGATACTATCACGTGTATAACCAACTACTATATTACCAGTGTAGGTATTTGTGATATGATGAGTCTGAGAGGAAAAGCTTTTTATGAACAAATATATCATGGTTTGTAATCAAACAACAATTTTTGTTTTTATCCTACAACGTCAGCGTTGTTCGCTGCGAGTAATTTATTTACGTACTTTTTATTGAACCTGAGAAACTTTTTTATAATATGGTAAGTTTTGTTGTATCATCGAAGATATATATATATATATATATATATATATATATATATATATGTATATATATATATATATATATATATATATATATATTTCCCATTTGTAAACGAGTTATTACGCGACCTAGGTTTCTACCATGTGGTGTCTTCAGATGATTTGCAATAACTTATTTTACCGTTTACCGTTTTTGTTTTACGAACGCACACGTAACGGGGAATTTTTGAACGTGCAATTTTTAAAATTACAAGAAATTATAACCATTTTCATCCATGGTTGTATAACAGGTATTTTTTGGTATGGCTACACTTAGTCATAATTTCTGAATTTCTGTTTTTTCATTCAGAAACCTAGGTCGCGTAACAACTCGTTTACAAATGTAAAACAGTCAAAAGTTCTACAATATAATTGTATTGAACACTTCTTAATGTAAATGCGTACTGGTCTAATTTTACAATGACCAAAACCTAAGTAATTAAACAATCAATATATATATAATGAGCAATAGAAATCGAGATCACACACACACACACACACACACACACACACACACACACATATATATATATATATATATATATATATATATATCCGCAGCCTGATCTGTTTCGCTGTATCACAGCACATCAAAACGGTTAGACAGCCGATTGCTTTTTACCCAGGATTGAAACCCGACCGAATTGGCGTCTGTCGGCGATTCTATCTCTGAGCTACTATTTTAGCGTGTATATTATCTTTATACACGCCCTATAGCTGAGAGTGTGCTAATTCATTGCTGAATGAACGATGCGTAGATGTCAGAGTAGCTACTGTTTTTCACAGACTACCATTCTTCCAGAGTGCCCAATCAGGGTGTGAGTGCGTAATATATATATATATATATATATATATTGTTAAATATAACAGACAATTAATTTCAGGTGAAAATAAAGACAAAAACTCTCCAACATTTGAATATTTTTTATTATGTTGGTTCTAAGCTTTCGGCTCACATGAGTCATCTTCAGAGAGGTTACAGGGACGTTAACATAAAAACATCCACTATCATAGATGATTTTTTTTATCTTGTGTTGACATAAAATTTTGCTAAGCAACGATAACAGTTATCAAATATTAGACGCTGTTCGTAAATTTGTAATGCGGTTCTATGACATCACACCGCGTGAGAGCTCGAAATGTTAACAGAAGCATATATTTAAATGTAATGTAATGTGCTATGACCAGATTTAAACGTGATTTTATTAAGTGTGGGTTGTTTTTATTTAAAGTAGACGGGTTTCAATATCTGAAGGTTTTTTTTTACTTTGTGTATGAGTGAGTATTATTGTGTTGTTTCTCCTATGTAACCACGTGCACAACAGTGGCAGTAAAATGCCTTACTTGGGGCGATATAATTACAATTTTTTTTTTCGTATAGATGAAGCCCTACATAAAGTGTGAGCTGTAATTGTGAGTACAATTTTTTGTCTTTCTTTAAGACGGTCTATCAGGAAATTCTTTAAATGAGTCTATAAGAACTTTTTCCAAACAATCCAAGGGCTTGAGATACAATTGAAATTTTTGATGTCATAGAAAAGCACATTACGTTGTTATGGATTCTGATCACGATATCTGGCCGGCTAACTGTCTGTGTAAAATTATTACAGATCCTATCTTTGTAATTGGGTCTGGGTGATGTTCATACCTGTTTCTTACAGTTTCCTTCCCGTAAATGTTGCATATTTTCCACGGCAGATATTGGCCCATTCTGTCATCCCGAGTTTTATATTCAGTGGGTTTTAACACCATGCAACGTAATACGAGATGGTTGACTGTTTCTGGGTGTAAATATTTTACAGGTCCTATCTGTGTAACCGGGTCTGGGTGATGTTCATACCAGTTTCTTACATTTTCCTTCCCGTAAAAGTCGCATATTTTCCAAGGCAGATATTGGCCCATTCTGTCATCCCGTGGGTGTTAACACCGTGTAACGTTATACGAGATTGTCGACTGTTTCTGGATGTTTATCACAACATCTGAATTTGTATTCAGCACAATTTTTCAGTGTGTTCTTAGTAGTTTCTAGTTATCAAACGTAATTCCTGTGTAGCAAGAATAAAACATTTCGTTTCAGCTTTTCACTCTTTACTTCGTAACCACTGACAGGTACCGGGTTTGTCTACATCGGCTTGTTTTGTATGGACAAAATATTGGCCATGAAAAAACTTAGCTTGCCATCGTTAATGTATTTAGTACATTGCATTTGCCTCTGCTTCTTTTGTTAGGGTCATTTCTGTAGCAGAAAGTGTATTATGGTATATTTACACTTTTTCGCCGACTCGAAATTTCCTTTTGAATTTGTTAACTTTCTTTAGTACTGATTATTATTATTATGTCATTTTTCATCATATTTCTATTTCTGCTATGGTCGCACTACCTACCAAGTCTGCGGGAAGACCTACGGCAGATTGCGGTGTGTCGTTATGGCCCCATTTCTTTTTTTTTTCTATATACCCTATCATCCCTAGCGTTACATAGACAAATTTTTCCTTAGTGTGTGGGCTGTACTTAACAAGACATGTTTTTGTAGATCTCTTAAGCTTGGTTTTCCAGGAATTATTTCAATGTGTTGTTTTGTTCCTTTTTTTTATCATTCCAAGTGCACCTACTTTCACTGGCACAATTCTTGTTTTCAATTTCCACATTTTTTCTATTTCAATTTCCAGGTCTATATATTTTGACAGCTTTTCGAATTCCTTGGTTGCTATGTTACAATCCGCTGGACAAGCCATATGAATTCATAGGCAAGTTTTTTCTTTCTGGTTTTTAACAATAATGTCCGACCCATTTGCTTCAATTTTTCTGTCTGTGTAGATGGTGTAATCCCATAGAATGGTGACATCTCTTTCTGTAACCGGTGCTGAGTGATGTTCATACTAGTGTTTGTTTACATTATTATTGCTATTAGTATCATTATTATTGTTGTTGTTGTTGTTGCTGAAATGTACCAACGCACCGCCATTTAAACTCATAACACTAGATTTCCGGTTGAAAAGTAATTATAAAATAATAATAATAATAATAATAATAATAATAATAATAATAATAAGTAGTAAAGAAATCTAATAAATTCAAAACGAAATTTCAAGTGGGTGAAAAAGTGTAAATATACCATAATACACTAACAACAGTTCTAAATAACGGAAAAAATAAAAAACAAAATTTTTCGAAATGTACAGAGTCTCTACGATGATAGCATGAAACTGTGGAAAACCATATTATACCGAAATGACATCAACGATACCGCCATTTACACCCATGACATAAAGTTTCCGGTTGAAGAGAAGGTATGAAAGAATAATAATAATAGCAATAATAATAATAATAATAATAATAATAAAACACATTGAAAGAATCCCTGGAAACCCCAGCTTAAGAGACATACAAAAAATTGTCTTATTAAGTACAGCCCACACACTAAGGAAAACTTTATCTATGTAATGCTGAGGATGATAGGGAAGATAGAAAAACATGAAATGGAGCCATAACAACACGCCACTACCTGCCTTAGGTCTCCCCGCAGACTTGGTTGGTAGTGAGACCAAAGCAGAAATCGAAATATGATGAAAAATGACATAATAATAATAATAACAATAATAATATTAATAAAGACCTGGAGACTGAAATAGAAAAAAATGCGGAAATTGAAAACAAGAGTCGTGCCAGTGATGGTAGGTGCACTTGGAATGATAAAAAAATGGAACAAAACAACACATTGAGGGAATCCCTGGAGACCCCGGCTTGGGAGATATACGGAAAGGTGTCTTATTAAGTGCAGCCCACACGCTGGGGTGTAAGCGATAAATCGCCAACAAAGTTATGCTGGATTACAAATATTCTTCTTCTTCTTTGTGCCGTGACCTTTCAAGATGTAGGCGACCATAGCCCTCCACTTCTCCTTATTCTTTGTTGCTCTAAATATCCCTTCTCCTTTTATTTCACTCTCTCCCCGCCTCCACCGTCGATTTGTTCAAGTCTATCAGGTATGTCGTGCACTGGTTTCCTTCGTCTCTATTTCTCTCTATCCGTCCCGTGAGAATCAGGTTCTCCAAGCCTTCCTTCCTCATTACGTGTCCCCCAAAGTATCAGCTGATGTTAAATATCAGTTTTCTTCTTGAGCCCATCCTCGCCAAAATTGTGTCATTGCTCGCCTGTTCGTCCATGGAATCCTCGACATTCTTCTGTAGAACCACATTTCGGTTGCTTCAAGTGTTTCCTTCATCTTTGATGAGATTGTCCAGCATTCTCTGCCATGTTGAAGGACAGACATCACATAATAATCCAGCAATATCTTCTTTTTTTTCCAGTGAAATTTTCCTTTCTCCAAATACTCTACTCAGCTTCTGGAATGCATCCTTGACCATAACAATACACCTTCCGGTCTGATAAATTTATCGCAGGTACATGGCTTATAACCAAATTTGCACGATAGGGTGGCAGCACGTTGGCAGCACCTTGCAGATGAGGACCCAGTTAGAATTACCTTTAGGTAATGTAATCCAATCTTTTCAAGTTGCCTTGACTGACCCATCGATCAGACTTAAAAAAAAAAGACTCTCACGACAGTCGGACACCTCCTCTAACCCTTGATTCATGAACAGAGACGTAGAATGCATCAGTACCTTGGAGATATGTCCACCATTTTTATTAATATTTTTATTATTATTATTGTTTTGTTGTTGTTGTTGTTGCTGTTGTTATTAATGTTTTTTTTGTTTTTGTTGATCGCATTTTTATTCATTATATTTATTTGGTTAGATTTAGAAAATCTCAAGGCTGAATCGTCCAAACATTTTATAATTATTTGTTTTGTGTACCTAGATTCAATATGACCGTTGGTTTTATATATATATATATATATATATATATATATATATATATATATATATATATAATCTATCTTAAAACCTTATTTAATTATTAATTCTGCGTACCGAGATAGAACATGACCCTGTCGTTAGGTACAGATATATTTAAAATCCTAAACCCTTATTTTATTATCAACATTATTATTATTATTATTATTATTATTATTATTTGAATGTAGCTTCAATATACTTCCTTTAGTTTTATACAGAATACTTTAGTCTCTCTCCTAAAACCATGTATTTCGTTGTTGTTGTCGTTCTTTATAAGACAAATCCGGGTCACTACACTCTTCTATCCGTACATACACGGAACTTTGCAGACGTGTATACACATACGTATAGGTAGGCTTCGTTCTACCCTTTGGCCTTTTTGTGCCCGACATTTCATTGGAGGAGGAGCTGTATCTGTTCGCCTGCCGTTCTGCATGGCTGCCCAAGAAACATTGTTCGATACCGTGGCATGTTTCCGTCTACCCAACAATCTGCTTGTGCAGAAACCTTCCGCGCTCCACCCTCGGATCGGGTCCTCCTCGCAAGACAAAAGACAGGAATGAGTTTTGCCGATTTCCTGTCGAAGAATTGTGTTCCTTGTTCAGAGTTCTCACCCACCTCTCCCCACTTTTTTTTTTATTTTGGTTAAGTGAATGCACAAAACAGAGGTGCGCAACGGATCGGAAAGGAACGCGTAACTGGTCTTTCTTCCTTTCTTTCTTTCTGAATGTTAGTCAGGCGTGCCATTTGGGACGAGGAAAACCTGACTTGCAGTTCGAAGGACAGGAGACGGGGAAAAGGAAGGGAAAGCTGTATAAGGATGGGAAAAAAAGAAAGCAAAAGAAAGAACTAAAGATTAGTAACGGAGAAGAAAGAAGTAGAAAAAAAAAAGGAGAAACGAAGGGAAAGTCCAAAGGAAACAAACAAATTCTACGCGAAGAGATAGAAAAATTTTGCAGATGGAAAAGAAAAATGTCTATATTTAAGGTTACGAAGAAATTGAGAGAAAGGAATGAGATTTTCGAAAGAAAGAAAAAAACGAAAAATTAAGAAAAGTAAAATATAAAGGAATAAACGAATGTAAAAAGGGGAAAAAAGAAACGAAATAGCCAAGAAAGAAAAAAATGATAAGAGTAAAAAAAAAAAAAAAAATGAAACAAACAAACTAACAAACAACAAACAAGCAAAATGGTGGAAGCTAATGAAAGAAAAAAACAAACAAACAACAAATGAAAAGAAAAAACAAAATGGAAAGAATGCAAGGAAAAGAAAGAAAGAAAGAATTCGTGAAAAAAAAGAAAGAATACAAAAGAAAGAAAAAAGAAAGAAAGAAAGAAAGAATTCGTGAAAAAAAAAGAAAGAATACAAAAGAAAGAAAGAAAGAAAGAAAGAAAGAATAGAGAAAAAAGAATAGAAAAAGAAAGGAAAGACAAAATTTAAAAAAACGAAAGAAAGAAAGAAAATTTCAAGAAGGAAGCATGGAAAAGAAAGAAAGAAAGAAAGAAAGAAAGAATGACAGAAAAAGCATGAAAAGAAAGAAAGAAAAAAGAATACATGAAAAAGAAAAAAGAATGAATGCATGAAAAAGTATAAAAGAAAGAAGTAAACAAACAAACAAATAAAGGAAAAGAAAAAAGAATTCAAGAACACGAAAGAAAGAATTCAAGAGGGTGAAAAGAAGAAAGAAGAATGCAAGGAAAAGAAAGTAAGAAAGGAAAAAGGGCGCAAAGCAAAGTCAAAAAGAAAGAAAGAAAGAAAGAATTCAAGAGGGTGAAAAGAAGAAAGAAGAATGCAAGGAAAAGAATGTAAGAAAGGAAAAAGAGTGCAAAGCAAAGTCAAAAAGAAAGAAAGAAAGAAAGAATTCAAGAGGGTGAAAAGAAAAAAGAAGAATGCAAGGAAAAGAAAGTAAGAAAGGAAAAAGGGCGCAAAGCAAAGTCAAAAAGAAAGAAAGAAAGAAAGAATTCAAGAGGGTGAAAAGAAAAAAGAAGAATGCAAGGAAAAGAAAGTAAGAAAGGAAAAAGGGCGCAAAGCAAAGTCAAAAAGAAAGAAAGAAAAAACGAATTCAAGGAAAGAAAGAATGAATGTAATAAAAAGATAGAAAGAAAAACTGAAAAAAAACAAAAACAAACAACCGATATAATCAGTAAATGTCATAGTATAACCCGGGTATAAGAGACCCGAATATAAGAGCAGTTTTCACTGGTCCCAAATTAGAGCCTGTGGTAATGTATATAAAATAGACCAAACCCGGATATAAGAGAAACCCGAAGATAAGATAACTTTTATTCGGTTCCGACAACTCTCTTATATCAGGGTTACAGTGAAACCTGGTGTATGCGACCCACGTCTTCAGCGACCACCTGCTATTAACGACCGTTTTTCTATGCATGGACGATTTGCTAATGTTCATTGACCCCCAGTGAGAGACCTCTTCCAAAACGCGACCACCGACCAGCATGAAAGAATAAAAATCACTGCTCAAGCGACCACTTTAACAAAAATTCATTTTGGCAGTACAGTCTTAACTTCTAAATTAGAAGAATTTAAGTTAGTAATTTATTTCATTTTCCTTTAATCTAAGCCAGAAACACTTTCTCGTTGTTTTGTTATTGTAGTCAAGTGTCAAATTTGTATTATTTGTTGAAATGGCGGTGGTCAAACGGCGGCTGTCTTGTATTAACATGTACTTATTACATTTGATAGAGTTCAAGAGATTTGTCGGTTTCTGTACCAACTTGGATAAATTCGGGCGTAGGTTAAAAATCACATCTTTGTGAAATTTAAATTTTCAATGTTTATCGCTTTCATTATCTTTATTTTTTCTCAATCGTTTTACTCTCTCTCTCTCTATTTCTCTTTCTTTCTTTCTTCTCTCTTTCTTTCTCTTTCTCTTTCTTTCTTTCTTTCTTCTCTCTCTCTTTCTCTTTCTTTCTTTCTTTCTTTCTTCTCTCTCTCTTTCTCTTTCTTTCTTCTCTCTCTCTTTCTTTCTTTCTTTCTTCTCTCTCTCTCTCTCTTTCTCTCTCTGATCGTTGTCATTTTTTTCTTGTATGTTTTTTTAAATTTTTCTCTATATCATCGCAGATTCTCTTTTACTATCACTTACTTCTAAGAAAAAATTGAAAACGTATACATTGCGAACTTTTCCAACGTACATATTTTTTAAGAAAAAAGTGTCAACATAAGTTAGAATATTGGAGTAGATAGACTAAACTATCTCCCGGTTCACACTCCACCCACGTCTATTGAACAGGTGAAGAGGCTCATCCCTTGTTTCCTGTTTAGGATGCGGTTTCCGGTTTTCTCTTTTCCAATCTTCTCACTTTTTTTTCAGATTGGAGTAGATAGACTAAACTAAAAAAAGAATCGAAGTGGTCACATTACAAAAAAAACAAAAACAAAAACACCACACAGGATGCAATAACTGATTTTTTAAGCCTACACCAGTGTGAATAAATAATTCTTTTTTTTTTTTGTTAACTGTTGTAAATACGTTTTAATGTTAAAAAAAAAATAATTATGCTGAATAAATCTTACGTTCTCATTTATTTATTATCAGATTGCAAGGCAAAATACTAAAATATGTCTTTAGTGAGCGACCACCTGCCGTATGCCACCAGTTTGTAATGGCAGTAAGGTTGGTAGTATACAACAGTTTCTACTGGCCTATTTGTAATATACTTGTTGACAAATACATACATAATAATATCATCCACATAAAAAAATATTTAAAATAATGGAAGTATTACTAATAAAAAAAAGAGAGCTCCTCCACGTAATAGCATCAATTATGAACACGGTAACAATGTGCTTACCATCTTCGGAATTTAACATATACATGATTAAATGTTAAACATTTATTTACAGGTAAAATAAAGTTCACTCTTCATAATGGCTAAAAGTATAGCTGAAAGCGCTCGAATAATGCTGATATAATTTAAGTTATGAAAAGAAAAAAATCATAAGAACACATGAAAAATTATATAAAAATTTAATTATAGTAATTTCTGTCATTTTAATAAAATCTGCATGAAAGAAAGATTGTTGCCTAAATACACAATATATATATATGGTACTGTCTTAACCACTCGACCATGAATAGCCTCTTGATCAGACGAGGTTTTTATCATGCTTATATAACAAACCATATCTGCTCTGTAATGTATCGTAATGTCAAACAAATCTCCGTAACATGTTTACATTTGTTTGACATTACGATACATTACAGAGCAGATATGGTTTGTTTACGATAGATCGAAAATTGTGTTATATAAGCATGATAAAAACCTCGTCTGATATTTATATATAACTGTAAATTTATCTTTAAACACGTCTCGAAAAACCCACCGAGTATAAACGCGGAGGGGAAAAAATGGAAACAAAAAAGAAACGAACTAAGCACTTGAATATTAGTGAAAGTACGAGTCGAAAGAAAAAAAACCCGAGACGAGGAACCTAACACGTTAAGCGCTCAATACAATAGCAGAGCAAATAAATAAGTAAGTAGCTAAGCTAGAGCCAACGGACCTACCTAGGTTTCACCTAATGGATCATCAGGACAAGTTGGCTCTGATGATCCATTAGGTGAAACCTAGGTAGGTCCGTTGGCTCTAGGTTAGCTAATTATATATATATATATATGTGTGTGTGTGTGTGTGTGTGTGTGTGTGTGTGTGTGTGTGTTCTCGACAGGCTCCAAACACAAATCTGTAATGTGATTGGTCCCGACCTGGCAGCTCGACTCCAGCCACTTTCTCACCGGCGGGATGTGGCATCCCTCGGTCTCTTCAACAAATATTTTCATGACTTCTGCTCCGACGAACTGAGATCACTGATGGTCCCTCCACAAGAATTTGCTCGTGCAAACAGACTAGCAACAAGGACCCCTATTTACAGTTAGATCAATCAAATGCAGCCGATAATTCTATTCCATCAGGTTTTTTTTCATGCACTTCTCGCCTGTGAAATTTCCTTCAGTATACTTGTATTTCTGACGGCTACAACCTCCAGGAATTTAAATGCAATGTCAATTCCCATTTCTTATCCACATGACTCCAGTCCGTTCTACATCACCCGGTGAATCTTGTTTTAACCTTTCTCTCTACATTGGCAACTGTCTTTACACCTGTGTTCTCATCCTTCTCCCCTTGTCCTTTCTCTGACACCCCCTGTAACAGTTTCGTCTTTCTCTTCGCTCTCTATCTGCCAAAAATTTTACTCTCTTATGTAGCCCCCTGCGCATCAGTAGCGGTACCGCCTTACCTGGGTTGAAACGATTATATATATATATATATATATATATATATATATATATATATATTGTGTGTATTTTGGCACCATTTTTTCATTGATGCCGGTTTCGTTAAATAATATAGACAAGTTTTGTTTGTTTATTTTATGCAGGATTCTTTCGTACAGTCTGATAAGTTTGATAGTACTATCGTTAAAAGACAACAAGAAATCGCAGTAGTTGTTGATTTTTTTTATCCGGTCTGAGCTTTCGGCTTACATAAGCCATTATCAAAGACTGAACATGTAAGTTATTGACAAAGTAGAATTAAACAAAGAGAATTAAACATAGAGACAAGTCCATTTTTAACGTGCTTGTTGTTTTTAACTTATCATATATGTACATTACCGGCCATAATTATTAAGCACCCCAGGTTTTACAAGGCAAGGAAACAAAGATGAACTCGTCCGAATCACCCTAAATTTTCTTGTTTTTTCATTGATGAAACTGCAATATAGGTAATTATTAAATATTTATAAATTCATTTGATACACATCTTATTGTGCAGTATTAACAAAAGAACCATTCTATTTTTATTTACAATTATTCACTTGGCAATAAATACTAAGAAATATTGTTGTATGTATGAAATACATAATTTTTTAAAACACTGGGGTCGCCTAATACTTATGGCCCGTAGTGTATTTATATATATATATATATATATATATATATATATATATATATATGTGGTGGGGTGCCATATATACGGATATTGTGAACATGTATCTTGACATTGTGGTGATACGTCACGCCAATCGCCCCAACTACTATTTATTACATGAATTTTATAGCACTCGAAGTAAATCTTTTCTGGGTCATACCACTGAACTTCCTGTTTTTGTCAATGTCCGTCGGGACATTGACAAAAACAGGAATCATTTGTAATTCGTGGACTAAATTTGATGGTTACTTAAACCAACCCGTCGACATAAATTATTAACCGCTTTATATATATATATATATAACACCTTCTTTACCGTCCTTTATTTTACTACATGCATTGTGATAGACTTCAAGACCTACCCATACACCTAATATAAACAATGCTTCAAGCAAATCACACTGCATCCGGCAGCAAAGCCTCCGATTGGGAGGTTATGAGGAGCATGGAACCACCTCTTAATTGCTGTTGTTCCTAGATCCACCCTGACCCGGAGTGGTAGCACCTGTTTGGGTCCCAGCTATGGGAAAATAGTTAACCCCAAAACTGGGTTCAAAACACTATGAAAGTAAAAAAAATACATTTTTATAGAAATATATATATAAAAATAGACTTTTATAGAAAAATATACATTTTTGAAGTAAAAATAATACCAACGATACATTTTTAAGTAAAAATTATTACTAAAACACATTTTTGAAAGAACAAAATTCTCAGTAAAACATTTTTAATGCAAAACTTGAAGACATTTTCAGTTTTCTAAAATAAAAATAATAAAAACAAAAAATTTTAATTAAAATCTGACTAAATCAACCTTCTCACTATAAACGAACATTTAAAAAAATACCTTAAAACTCCAACTTTTGGCATTAAATAATCCACAGAGGTTGATATGCCGTTAAACAAAACTCCTCAAACTCAAGCAAATTACAAAACTCTCCTAAGAAACAAAAACTTTTAATTAAAATCTGACTAAATCAACCTTCTCACTATAAACGAACATTTAAAAAAATACCTTAAAACTCCAACTTTTTGGCATTAGAGAGGTTGATATGCCGTTAAACAAACCTCCTCAAACTCAAGCAAATTACAAAACTCTCTTAAGAAAACAAAATATTTTATTTAGACGAAAATGTATAAAAAAGTGAATGAATTCCTGAGTATTTGATAATAACATTACGTTAAAGTACAATTCATTTATCTTAACGAAAAAAATTACGATGTGTGAACAAAAGGTTTAGATCGAGTCAATGACTCGGTTGGACAAGACATGTATACATATCGGTCGCTATAAATTTAAAACGTAATGTTAAATTTCAGTCTGCCTGCGACTTGACATTTCTCTTGTTTGTGTACAGATTCGTTCACTCTCCCTTTAAACAGGGTGTATATATTTTTACAAACTTTGGGGGTGGATTCTCACGCCAAAGAAAAGACAAAAGTTCATATAAACATATTCCCCAAAAAGGAAAAAGAAAAATTTTAAACGAAAATTCTCGAAAGTACCGCTATCAAATCTTACAATAATTTTAAAAATTTAAAAATTTTAGTCCCTGAATTTTTTTAAATATCTCCATTCCGAAAAGTTTTACTACTTTCCCAACCCAAAAGATATAGCATTAAAAATAATTGAAAAGTAAAGTAAAACTTAAATTCATAAATTCATGTTAATTTTAGGTACCTCCACTTTTTCACTGGAAAAACAGCATAGTGTAATGCAAAACGCCACAAAGTTAATGGAAATAAAGTTTTATCGTCAAAATGTTGATATTATTATTAAGAGGAAAAATCAAATAATTTTTTAATTATTTTTTAAATTTTTTTAATCCTTTCTAACACGTTCGAAATTTTGGTTAGAATGCTTGTTTTGTTTACGTCATCGCCTTCTACAAAATTTAACATTGATTTTTTGCTCTTTTTTTCTGTTGAAAAACATTAATTTGAAAATTCTTGTACAAATCAATTGTCTGATGTTAATGAAATTTTCAGAACTTATTCACAAATGAATGTTTTTTTTTAGAAAATATTGGTAAAAAATTTATTTTTAAATGTTTTACCTCCACATACTTAATTTCATTAAATTTCGCACAGAACCTTTACGTTTATGAATTTTCTTTGTTGTTGTTGAAAGTAGGAGTCATTGGAGATTGCAAATCACCTACTTTTTAGCTACCTAATTAAAATATACAACATATAAATTAATCCCACATTAAAATATTTTTCATGACTAATTTTCATTAAATAAAGACATTGAATTGTGTCACTTCGTGTCCTCCGTAGCTTGACGTAAGCAAACTTGGAAAACCTGATGAATTTGTATGAGCGGTTTTATACCTAAAAATATTTGAAAAAATAATGTTTCCTGTTGTATATAAATCTGTTAAGTGCCATGCATGATACACTGACTGGGCATAAAATTTACCAGCATCACTTACTGCGGGATTGGTTGTCAACCAAGGCTATAGAACCCAGTCTATCCATAGCTGGTGTGGGGTACCTCGACTTAGTGTAATGGCTAGCAAGCTTGCAACCTATTATATCTGAATAGTGAGTTCGATCCCCACTGGAGTCTCATACTTTCGGCCTTGTGCCACATCTAAGCGAAGCTTGGAAAATCTACTATTCACCGTTAGATTTTATATTTTTCCCAAGGGTATTCTTGCGTAACTGAATGCAAGTATAATTTGAACTCGCCTTTCTGCCCGCCTCCTTAGACTGAGGTGATATCCACGGCATCACAACGAATATTCTACATATAAATATGTTATAAAATAAAATCCTGGAATTTTCCTTGAGAGAGTCCTTCGGAAGTCGAAACACGTCGGCTAAGATAAGTTTTTATTTTGTCTTTATATATATATATATATATATATATATATATATACACACAAAGAATCTCAAGATAGCCAAAACCTACCGCGGTTTCACACTACGGCTCGTCAAGGCCCTGACGAGCCGTAGTGTGAAACCGCGGTAGGTTTTGGCTATCTTGAGATTCTTTGTGTGTCTTTGCTCTACTTTTGCATTTCGTTTGTACTTTTGCATTTCGTTTGTACTTTGTATCGAGCACTTTTTCTTTTCTTTTTTGTGGTTGGTTCCGTTTGGGTTTTTTTTCTTTACTGCGGAGTATCGTATGTCTTGTCTTTATTCCGCGGATTTCTTTTTTTCCCCCCTCTTATCCAACGCCTTAATGCACTGGATTGTAACGGAATTAGGTTCTGTTTGTTATTGGTTTTTCTTAAAGTTTATCTTAGTATAAATTTAGGATTTAGATACTTGCAGAGTCTATTTAGTTATTATTTTGAATATATATATATATATATATATATATATGTATATATATATATATATATATATATATGCAAAATAAATATCCTTGCATTTGCCTTTATAAAGTCCCCCAGAAACCAAAATGTTGTGGTGTCCTTTCTCTAATGACTCTTCCTCCTGCTATAAGATGGAGAGGAGGCCTTTGGGTAACATTTGAATTGATTGAACGCTGAATAACCGACCCACACACTAGTCGTGTAATACTATTCTTTTGTATTTACTGTTGAATATACAATATTTCTGTAACACATCTTTTGTTATTTTAAAACTTTTCATTTGGAAACGAGTCGGCTAAGAAAAATTTTCCTTTTGTCGTTATTCATATATATATATATATATATATATATATATATATATATATATATATATATATGTAAGTCGATCGTAAGTAGTTAATAGATAATATAAACCCTTTAATATATATATATATATATATATATATATAGCAAGCACTGGGTAATTAGTTAGATTCATGGACGCCACTACGTAGATATCCTCTCAAAAATTTATTACATGATATAGTGTGTATATATTCTGATCTGATTTGGGTAATACCTTTTCCAAGTGATCACAATCTTCAAATATATTTAGTTATATATATATATATATATATATGTGTGTGTGTGTGTGTGTGTGTGTGTGTGTGTGTGTGTGTGTGTGTGTGTGTGTATATGTGTGTGTGTGTGTCAGAATGTACTTTTGAATAAGCGTAGAGAGGTCGTTAGTATGTGTCGTCATAGAAATAAATATAAATTGCAATAAATATTTTATTCATTCATTCAGTCACAATAAAGTCCTTTTTTTAATTTGCCCAAGCAGTTACCTTTCACCCCTACCTACCACTACTAACCCAATGACCAAGCCACATACCTCCCACTATCATAGAAGAAATTACTACTAAGATTCCGCTAGCTTAACACTATAAAAGCCAATATTCCCCAACCCCTTCCTTTACTAGAACAAGGCTCAAGCATTAGAATTTTTCCTCATTCTTTGTTTAAATGGGACTGACAATGCATGTCTTAAAATGGCATGTTGACAATGGCTATTTCCCCTCTAAACTTTATCTGAATTTACAAATGTATATATAATTTACAAATATATATATATATATATATATATATATATATATATATATATGATTTAGGTGGAGAAATTTGTCACTTAACTAAGCATAATTATGTGGACCCAGAACTTCTTGAAGGCACCCAACAACTCAGGGTTTAAAAAACAATCCTGAGGAGTTAAGACATCATAGTGGTGCTTTCAAAAAATTTTGCGGTTGGCACGACTCTGCTCAGTTAATATATATAAGGTGTATCAAAAATACTTTTACAAATATTGTGGCGATGTTCCTCACACCAAAACAAGGACAAAGCCCATCTAAGCATATATCCGAACATTCTACATTTTTGAGTCATTAAGTTTAAAGAAATTTTAGGGTAGATGGCGCTGTGTAGTCTCTTGGACTAGGTTACATTTGTCATTTGTGTACATTTTTGACTAATGTGTAGTATTGAGAGCTAAGTTTTCAGTTTGAAAATGACAGGATGTTCATATCGTGAGCAGAGACATTTAATTTTTAGATACGTTCGTAAGAACTGGTAATGGACACAAAGCTGCCTGACTGTATCAGACTGCGTTTCCAGGCCGAAGACAGCCGAGTCATCCAACCTTGGCTGCTGTTTATCGACGCGTTACTGAGACAGAATCCTTTTCACCACAAACTATATATATATATATATGATTTAGGTGGAGAAATTTGTCACTTAACTAAGCATAATTATGTGGACCCAGAACTTCTTGAAGGCACCCAACAAATGAAACTGACACCCAACAAATGAGACTGACTACGAAGAGATGATCATTTGGCTCTACCATGTCGTACATTTCACAGTACCACATGGAGGGTACTTCAAGAGCTGCTTCTGTATTTGTGTAATTTGCAACATGTGCAGGTTCTTTTGCTCAACATGGGAGAACATTTGCCGATGGATTATTGCACAAAGTGCCGATCCGTTATTTGTCGCTTCAGTATTATTTACGGATGAAGCAACATTCGGAAGAGATGGAAAAACAAAGTTAGACAACCAACAAATTTACATAACGAAAACCGGAATCCGCACGGTAGAATACAGGTTAACTCTACGAGCAATACATCGGTTGGAATTTTAGGTGACTGTCTGGTAAGTCAATTTGTTCTCTCATCATGTGTAACGGAATCTGTCTACAGGGGCTTTCTTTTCAGCACACATTCAGAATAGAGGAGGTACCACTGTTAATGCAAGTCAAAATCTAGAGTCGTCGCGTTTAAACTCTACTATTGGGAAAGTTACACTACTGGTCATAATTATTAGGCCACCCCAATTTTTTAAAAGAAATGATGTATTTCATACTAGTTTTTAGTATTTATTGCCAAGTGAATAATTGTAAATGAAACTAGAATGGTTCTTTTGTTATTGTTACTTTGCAAACTTTTACAAGGCAAATAGCGACAATTTAACCATCACAACCTGTAGATTTACTATTTTATATCTATATATACATTACCGGCCATAATTATTAGGCGACCCCAGTTTTTTAAAAAAATGATGTATTTCATACTATCTTTAAGTATTTATTGCCAAGTGGATAATTCTAAATGGCTATGGGCGCTCGGTAGAAGAAGGCAGATTTTTTAGCATGTATATTATCCTTATACACGCCTAATAGCAAGAGTGCTCTAATTCATTAATGAATGAGCGATGCGTACATGTCCGATACACAACTCGCCAAATATAAGAAAAGAGGCTTTCCATTCCTTTTCACACCACCTGATGAGACACTGTAATTTTAATGTCGAAACAAAATTTACACATTGTAGTGGATAAAAGAATTTGTACATGCTTTAAGCTATAATATATATATATATATATATATATATCCGAGTGAATAAAGAACGAAGAAAAATTTGCAACGTCCAAAACATTAATTTAAAACAGTGCTCGATATATAATATAGAGCTGTGAATATTTATTATAGTTTAGAACATGTACCTATGTGCGTTGTGGTCCAGTGGATATCGGCTCGGAACGAGAAACCGGGGAGCCAAGTTCGAATTCCAGTTAAGTCCATTGTATTCACTTACGCGCAAATACCCTTGGGAAAGGTATTAATCCGTCTCTTCCTTCCAGTTATGGGTTAAATAGCAGGACAGATTGGGTTCTATAGCCTTGGTCAGCAATAAGTCTACTGCAGAAAGCAAGTGCAAACTACTGCGGGATAATCTTCTGCCCAGTCAGTCATGTCTCTTCCGAGACATGATCGCCCAAGCGTGTATCACGTATGGCAATTAACTGACTGACCTTTTTTTATATCCACTACAAAGTGTACACCTGATGAGATATTGTAATTTCAATATCGAAACAAAATGTACACTTTGTAGTGGATAAAAAAGATTCGTACATGTTCTAAAGTATAATTTGTAATATATATATATGTATATATATATATATATATATATATATATATATATATATATATATCCATTATAGTACTAAGTGTGAGATTTTTTTATAATTATTTGTAATTTATTTTTTATTTATTTATATTATTTTTAGTTATTTCCTTTTTCTTTTTTCTTTATTTCATTCTGCTTTTCTTCCTTTCGTTCGTTCGTTCCTTTATCTTATACTATCTTTATTTTTCTTGAATATTTTCTTTCGTTAACTTGTATTTTTTATGTGCGTTGTGGTACAGTGGATATCGGCTCGGAACGGGAAACCGGGGAGCCGAGTTCGAATTCCAGTTGAATCCATTGTATCCGCTTACGCGCAAATACCCTTCGGCAAGCTATTAATCCGTCTCTTCCTTCCAGTTTGGGTTAAATAATAGGACAGATTGGGTTCTATAGCCTTGGATGGCAACCAGTCTACCGCGGAAAACAATGGCAACCTACTGCGGGATAATCTTCTTCCCAGTCAGTCATGTCTCTTTCGTGACATGATAGCCCAAGCGTGTATCACATATGGCACTCAACTGACTGACTGAATAGCTGGAAAGACAATTAAAGTTTCTACTGGGCATAAAGTGGGGGATCGGTTTTCTATTGTTATCAAGTAATAAACTGATCCTCCTCTAATTAATACTTAATAATATAATTCATATGTTCTTCCTCTAGTTATGAGTCAAATAACAGTACAGATTGGGTTCTATAGCCTTGGTCGGCAACCAGTCTACCGCAGAAAGCAATGGCAACCTACTGCGGGATAATCTTCTGCCCAATCAGTCATTTCTCTTCCGAGACATGATCGCCCAAGCGTGTATCACGCATGGCACTTAACTAACTGACAGACTTTTCATTTTTAGCCTTTTAATTTTTTTTCTTTTATTCTTTCCGTTCTTGCTTTTCTCTTGATAATTCTTTCCTTTTTTTATATTGTATCTTTTCTTTTTTTATTTCTGCATTCATCGCATCACTTTTTCATTTCCTTTCTTTTTTTGTGTCTTATTTTCTTTCTTTAATCCGTACTTCTCGTCCCCTATATATATATATATATATATATATATATATATATATATATGTGTGTGTGTATATATTCTACACATATACTGTTAAATATAAAAGACAATGAATGTCTGTTATGTTTAATCATGAGCCGTTCTAAACGTCGTATTTTGGCTTTAATTTCAGTTGAAAATAAAGACAAAAATTCTCCAACATTTGGATAATTTTTTATTAATTTGATTCTAAGCTTTCGGCTCACATGAGCCATCTTCAGAGAGGTTATTAAGACGGTAACACAATTTTGGCTCAGAAATCTTAGAATCAAATTAATAAAAAAATGATCCAAATGTTGGAGAATTTTTGTATTTATTTTCAACTGAAATTAAAGCCAAAATACGACGTTTAGAACGGCT
Source organism: Ascarosepion bandense (assembly GCA_037127315.1). Taxonomy (NCBI): domain Eukaryota; kingdom Metazoa; phylum Mollusca; class Cephalopoda; order Sepiida; family Sepiidae; genus Ascarosepion; species Ascarosepion bandense. The sequence goes on along the minus strand of JBBBDQ010000911.1, from coordinate 604,254 downwards.
CATGATTAAACATAATATATATTTATTGTCTCTTATATTTAACAGTATATGTTTAGAAAATTATTTGCTGCCTCGATACGCTAAACAAACATATATATATATATATATATGTGTGTGTGTGTGTGTGTGTGTGTGTGTGTGTGTATTTGTGGTATAATGGACAGAGAGAGACCAACATGTGCAAGTCGGTATCGTTCTTTTGCAAACTATGGACCCGAGGCTACTGAGAATACACAAAAAATTTTCCATAGAAAGGGTAAAAACAATTGTAAATGAAGGAGAAGCAATAATGATTTCGGGATGTCTAGTTTATGAGGATGTTCACCTATGGCGTGGATGGACCTGAACGAGGTATTGTGATCAGACAGGCGCGGGGTTACAGCTGCAGGGGTAAAAATCGCTGTGGGTTTCCCTGGACAGAAAGAACAAACTAATGAAATTAAACGAAATATGTCCATTCTTATCCTCCTCCTCCTCTTCCTCCTCGCTACTCATTCTACTTTTTCTACTCCTCTTACCGCTACTCATTTTACTTCTCCTAGTCCTCCTTCTGCTACTTTTGCTACTCCTCCTCCTGCTGCTCATTCTACTTCTCCTCCACTACCCGCTACTCATTCTACTTTTCTTCCTCCTCCCGCTACTCTTGCTATTTCTCCTCCTCCTTTTGCTACTCATTCTACTTCCCCTCCTCCTTCCATTACTCTTGCTACTTCTCTTACTACTGCTACTTGACTGTCTTTTTTGTCTAGAGAGATCCTATCTTCTTTTCTTCCCTGGATATCTCGACGTGGTGTAATGGTTAGCAAACTAATCTAATGACTATCTATTACAACTGAATAGTGAGTTCGATTCTCACGGTGTGCCTAATACTTTCGGCCTTGTGGCGTATTTTTCTTCACTGTTTTGATTTTATCTAAACACTAGCAATATAGCCCGGCGTTGCTCGTGTGTTATGAAAACTTTAAAAATAATCCATGGCCCTGGAGCTCAGACTCTTTGTCGTTGGCACGAAAGACTAAAAAGCAATAGTTGTTTCCAGTTAAAGCGAAACCGTAGACTGAAAGAAAAATTAATGGATGTAAGTCAAATTTTGATTGCCTGGAATCGATATCAAATAAGTTTTTTTCGTCGTAAACTAAATTTTGAAGGCTAAATAAGTCCTCTGAGTAAATGGTATCATGGCTGAGACTAAGAACTACAATTATACCTACTTAGAGCCAAACCCGAAGCAAAAACTAAAACAAAAGGGCTGAAAAAAAAATACAGACATACTAGCAGATAAACAGACGCACACACAAAAATCTTGCCTTTTATATATATATATATATATATATATCTATATATATATATATATATATATATATATATATATTATCGTTTTTTTGCACTATTGTACGAACTGCAACCTTGAAACTTCTGAATATCGTTTCTTATGTCTTTTTCTATGAGTGTATTAAATTTGATTAAAATCGGACCACTCTTTCTATAACCCGATTTTTTCGATTATCGATTTTCGATATTTATCAGGGGTACCTCGACGCAAAACCTAGCTAAGAACACTCGCAGATGCTTCTAGTACAATTGTGTAAATTTTCAAGAAAATCGGTTCAGCCGTTTCGGAGTCTATAGGTAACGGACACACACACACACACATTTATAAATAAGTTTAGATGTCATTTATTTTTCGTTCCTTGTCGTTGTTCTTGTTCTTCATCTTCATTCGTTTTTTCTTTTAGTCTCCATTTCTCTAGATCTTTCACTTTTTATTATCACTCATTTTTCTTCTATTTCTATTTCTTCTTTTGCATCATCATCATCATCATCATCATCTTATTATTCTTCTTCTTATTATTATTATTGGTGTAGATAGACTAAACTATCACCCGGTTCACACTCCACCCACGTCTATTGAACAGGTGAAGAGGCTCATCCCTTGTTCCCTGTTTAGGATGTGGTTTCCGGCTTTCTCTTTTCTAATCTTTTAACTCCTATGTAGCCCCCTGCACATCAGTGGCGTTCCGCCTTGTTTGGGGTGATATGATTAAAAAAAACAAAAAAAAAACCATAATCTTATTTTCCTTCTTCTTCTCTTTATCAACAGATTATTATTATTATTATTATTATTATTAGTGGCGATAAATACCCTTGGGAAAGGTATTAATCCGTCTCTTCCTTCCAGTTATGGGTTAAATAACAGGACAGATTGGGTTCTATAGCCTTGGTCGGCAACCAGTCTACCGCAGAAAGCAATGGCAACCTCCTGCGGGATAATCTTCTGCCCAGTCAGTCATGTCTCTTTCGAGACATGATCGCCCAAGCGTGTATCACGTATGGCACTTAACTGACTGACTGAGTGGCGATAATCTTTTCTTTTTTTCTTCATCTTATTAATATTTTTCTTCTTCTTCTTCTTTTTCTTCTTCTTCTTCTTCTTCTTTTTCTTCTTCTTCTTCTTCTTCTTCTTCTTCTTATTATTATTATTATTATTGGTGACGATAATCTTTCAATCTTCTTCTTCTTGTCTTCATCTTCATATTAATATTATTCTTCATATTATTATTATTATTATTATTATTGGTCACCATAATCTTATTTTTCTCTTCTTCTGTTTATCAACAGATTATTATTATTATTATTTCATTTTTCATCATATTTCGATTTCTGCTATGGTCGCACTATCAACCAATTCTGCGGGGAGACCTAAGGCAGGTAGTGGCGTGTTGTTATGGCTCCATTTCATGTTTTTCTATCTTCCCTATCATCCCCAGCATTACATAGATAAAGTTTTCCTTAGTGTGTGGGCTGTACTTAATATGACAATTTTTTGTATATCTCTTAAGCTGGGGTTTCCAGGGATTCTTTCAATGTGTTGTTTTGTTCCATTTTTTATCATTCCAAGTGCACCTACTATCACTGGCACAACTCTTGTTTTCAATTTCCACATTTTTTCTATTTCAATTTCCAGGTCTTTATATTTTGACAGTTTTTCAAATTCCTTGATTGCTATGTTACAATCCGCTGGACAAGCCATATCAATTAATAGACAAGTTTTCTCCTTCTGGTTTTTAACAATAATGTCTGGCCTGTTTGCTTCAATTTTTCTGTCTGTGTAGATGGTGTAATCCCATAGAATGGTTACATCTTCTATTTCTGTAACCGGTGCTGGGTGATGTTTGTAATCCCATAGAATGGTTATTATTATTATTATTATTATTATTATTATTATTATTGTACTATTTAGTTTCCTTTCTCCCTTTCGATCTTCCTCATTTTTTATCTTTTTCCTGTTTTCTTCCTTCCAATTCTTTTTATTTCCTTCTTTTCTTTTTCCTCCTCCTTCTTCTGCTTCTTTTTTACTTCCACCAATTTCTTTCACTGTTTCTTCTTTTTCTTCTTCCTCTTTGTTATTTTCACCAATTCCTTTCTTTCTTTCTTTCTTTATTTCTTTCTTTCTTTCTGCTGTGTTCTTTATTTTCTTCCTTTTCTTTGTTCACTCTTTCTTTCTTTCTTTCTTTCTTTCTTTAGTCGCACCATTTTTTCCTCTTCCTCCTCGTTGTTCTTTTTTTCTTCATTAACTATATTACGAACATTTTATTCCTTTCCGTTAATTTTCTCCCCCACCCCCAGTTTTTTTTTTTTTTTTAGTATCTCTTTTCTCCTTAAAAGATCTCTTTCTTGCCTATATATTTTCTTTACATTTTTTTCTTCACCAAATATTTAATATTATCTTCACTATCTGTGCATATTTTTCTCATACTCTCTTTTTCGGCTTTCGTCTTTCCCTCTAAAACTTCCTCTTACCGATATTCAATATCTTCACCGTCATCAAAATTGTCGTCAATAAACAAAGCGAAAATCAACCATGAAAAAGGCAGGACGAAGTAGCTCATCAAAAATTAAGTGTAAAGTAACTTTCTATACAAAGAAAGCTGGCTATAATAAGGCCTTCATTTGTTAGTCAGTTTCCCAACCTTTGCCTCCGGAACTTTCGAGGCACGAGAAGAAGCCATGTTGCACATGAAGCGACGGTCATCATTAACGCATGCGCTCAGCAGGAACAGTCGTTGAGACGATCTTTTTGTGAAAATGAAAAAGTACTTGACAAAGGGAGGTGAAATAGTTTGTGGTTCTATTCTGATCCTTGGCTGCATTTGATTCACCCATTTTTTATTTTTATTTATTCACGGTATTGTTTAGGCATTTCGTTACTGGACGCTTTCTATCTAGAAATGTATATTCTTTATTTTCTTATTATTTCTTATTATTATTGTTCTTTTTTCCTCTTCAATTTCTTTCTTTCTTTCTTTCTTTATTATTATTATTATTATTATTATTATTATTATTATTACGACTGTACTTCTGCAGTCAAAAATGACGGCGAAATATTAGAGAGGATTATATATATATATATATATATATATATATATATATATATATATATATATATATATAAATCCAGGTGAAGAGAACTCATGGTTTTACTATTTTGAGTACCCCCGGCATTTATCCCATTATAAACAGTATAATAAATATTAGAGAGCTCAATATGATCATATAGTTATGAATTTCATTGCGACACGAAAATTTATATGTTTCGAGATAGATTCTCTTCATCAGGCAATGTTTGATGTTGGTTGTACAAATGATTTAAATTTAAATACAAAAACCTTCGGTTTTATTATTATTATTATTATTATTATTATTATTATTTACATTATTTGGTCTATTGTCCTCATCATTGTTGCCATTTGTACGACCTTTCAGCCGTTGTGCAATCCGGCCTTCTACAGGTGCTAGGAATTTCGAACCGGACCCTTTATTACAATCAATGGGGTATATCATCCCCATTCCTTGCGTAAAGCCTCGACTGGAAGTCATGATTTATTTCCCTCTAACCCTGCAAGTTACTTGTTCACTATTGCTGTAGCCTGGCACTGAACTCACAACTCTAATAGTCAAGTCAGGAACTAATAGGAAATAACCAACGTCAATATCCACGTCTTATATCCTTAAGGACACATGGCCCAGTGGATATAGATGATTAATATTATCATAGTATTATTATTATTATGATTATTATTATTATTAATACTGCATTATAGCTGTCTTCCATCAAGGGACGGCCATGTCAATAAGAAAACATTCTCTTTTTATTATAAACAGTGCTCAGTATAATAAATATTATAGAGCGCAAGATGATCACATGGTTATGAATTAGTTGTTCATTGCGACACGGAAGTTTCTATGTTTCGAGATAGATTCTCTTCATCAGGCAATGTTTGATGTTTCGAGATAGATTCTCTTCATCAGGCAATGTTTGATGTTGGTTGTACAAATGATTTACATTTAAATACAAAAACCTTCGGTTTGCCGTTTATGTATCTGGGAAGATACAAAATTCACATCTGTGTTCCTTTTAACTAATCAGAGCGAAAATGCGAGGAGGAAAACGTAGGAAAAAAGAGATAAAGTCACTTGGGATGTATTATTTGGGGTCAAATACCAAAATTCTTTTTCATATTTTTTGCCGAAATAGTTGGTTCTTGGCTTCTGTTTTGCATTTTTTATAGAATCTACTAAATGTAAGTCTTGTTTTTATTAACTGCTTTCTTTCATTATTGAATATATTTCAATTATTATTATTATTATGTCATTTTTCATCATATTTCGATTTCTGCTATGGTCGCGGAAAGCCTTAAGGCAGGTCGTGGCGTGTTGTTGTGGCTCCATTTCATGTTTTTTCTATCTTCCCCATCATCCCTAGCGTTACATAGACAAAGTTCTCCTTAGTGTGTGGGCTGTACTTAATAAGACAATTTTTTGTATATCTCTTAATAACAAAAGAACAAATACCAGAGAAATGTTCTAACAGAAGATGGAAAGTGTAACACTGAGATCCGGAGGGGTATTGGGATGACCAAGGACGTATTTCAAAAATTAAGCCGTGTCTCGGGGAGCCGAGTTCGAATTCCAGTTGAATTACTTGCATTCACTTACGCGAAAATACCATTGAGAAAGGTATTAATCCATCTCTTCCCTCCAGTTATGGGTTAAATAATAGGTCAGATTGGGATATATAGCCTTGGTCGGCAACCAATCTACCTCAGAAAGTAATGGCAACCTACTGTATGATAATCTTCTGTCCAGTCAGTCTTGTCTCTTTCGAGACATGATCGCCCAAAGTGTGTATCACGTATGGCACTTAACTGACTGACTGAATATAATAGTTGGAGACATAATTAAGGTTTCTACTGGTCATAAAGTGGGGGATCGGTTATCTATTGTTAGGAAGTAATTAACTGATCCCTCTCTAATTACTACTTAATAATATAATACATATCTCCTCCCTCTAGCTATGAGTGAAATAACAGGACAGATTGGGTTCTGTAGCCTTGATCGGCAGCCAGTCTACCGTAGAAAGTAATGACAACCTACTGCAGGATAAACTTCTGCCCAGTCAGTCATGTCTCTTTCGGAACATGTAAGGCTTCTACTGTGCATAAAGTGGGGGATGGATTTTCTATTGTTATAAAGTAGTAAACTGATCCCCCATTAATTACTATTTAATGATATAATACGTCTCTTCCCCCTCTACCTATGAGTCAAATAACAAGACAGATTGGGTTCTATAGCCTTGGCTGGCAACCAATCTACCGCAGAAAGCAATGTCAACTTACTTCGAGATAATCTTCTGCCCAGTCAGTTATATCTCGAAAGAGACATAATCGCCCAAAGCGTCTATAACGTATGGTACTTAACTGACTGACTGATTGAGAGACGGAAAAAATTCGTTGGAAACAAAGACTGTTATGCAAATGCTGGAAAGTAGCCTCAAGAATAAAGTAAAGTCTCCTAAAAATTGAAATGTGGTTCTACAAAAAGACGGGAAGGATACCATGCACTGAACACGTGATCAACGCCAAGGCTTTAGAAAGGATGAAAGCGAAAAGGAAGCTTATACTTAACATCACAACGAAACAGCTGAAGTTTCTGGGACACGTAATGAGGAAGAATGGTTAAGAGAATCTAATACTTACAGGGCGGATAAAGGGACACGGGGGAAGGCAACGCATGGTATATTTGATTGTCTTTGCGAATGGATAGCAAAGCAGGGTTTGGGAGAAATAACAAGAGAAAATGAGTTCAGAGCTACAAGGGAAAGAGGAATGTAAAAGTCCATGATCGCCTATATCCTGCAGGGACACTGCAAAGTCCATGATCGCCTATATCCTGCAGGGACACTGCAAAGTCCATGATCGCCTATATCCTGCAGGGACACTGCAAAGTCCATGATCGCCTATAGCGTGCAGGGACACAGCAAAGTCCATGATCGCCTACATCCTGCAGGGACACTGCAAAGTCCATGATCGCCTACATCCTGCATGGACACTGCAAAGTCCATGATCGCCTACATCCTACAGGGACACTGCAAAGTCCATGATCGCCTATATCGTGCAGGGACACAGCAAAGTCCATGATCGCCTACATCCTACAGGGACACTGCAAAGTCCATGATCGCCTACATCCTGCATGGACACTGCAAAGTCCATGATCGCCTACATCCTGCAGGGACACTGCAAAGTCCATGATCGCCTACATCCTGCAGAGACACTGCAAAGTCCATGATCGCCTATATCATGCAGGGACACTGCAAAGTCCATGATCGCCTATATCCTGCAGGGACACTGCAAAGTCCATGATCGCCTATATCCTGCAGGGACACTGCAAAGTCCATGATCGCCTATATTCTGCAGGGACACTGCAAAGTCCATGATCGCCTACATCCTACAGGGACACAGCAAAGTCCATGATCGCCTACATCCTGCAGGGACACTGCAAAGTCCATGATCGCCTATATCCTGCAGGGACACTGCAAAGTCCATGATCGCCTATATCGTGCAGGGACACAGCAAAGTCCATGATCGCCTACATCCTGCAGGGACACTGCAAAGTCCATGATCGCCTACATCCTGCATGGACACTGCAAAGTCCATGATCGCCTACATCCTACAGGGACACTGCAAAGTCCATGATCGCCTATATCGTGCAGGGACACAGCAAAGTCCATGATCGCCTACATCCTACAGGGACACTGCAAAGTCCATGATCGGCTACATCCTGCATGGACACTGCAAAGTCCATGATCGCCTATATCGTGCAGGGACACAGCAAAGTCCAGGATCGCCTACATCCTACAGGGACACTGCAAAGTCCATGATCGCCTACATCCTACAGGGACACTGCAAAGTCCATGATCGCCTATATCGTGCAGGGACACAGCAAAGTCCATGATCGCCTACATCCTACAGGGACACTGCAAAGTCCATGATCGCCTATATCCTGCAGGGACACTGCAAAGTCCATGATCGCCTATATCCTGCAGGGACACTGCAAAGTCCATGATCGCCTATATCCTGCAGGGACACTGCAAAGTCCATGATCGCCTATATCGTGCAGGGACACAGCAAAGTCCATGATCGCCTACATCCTGCAGGGACACTGCAATTCCATGATCGCCTACATCCTGCATGGACACTGCAAAGTCCATGATCGCCTACATCCTACAGGGACACTGCAAAGTCCATGATCGCCTATATCGTGCAGGGACACAGCAAAGTCCATGATCGCCTACATCCTACAGGGACACTGCAAAGTCCATGATCGCCTACATCCTGCATGGACACTGCAAAGTCCATGATCGCCTACATCCTGCAGGGACACTGCAAAGTCCATGATCGCCTACATCCTGCAGAGACACTGCAAGTCCATGATCGCCTATATCCTGCAGGGACACTGCAAAGTCCATGATCGCCTATATCCTGCAGGGACACTGCAAAGTCCATGATCGCCTATATCCTGCAGGGACACTGCAAAGTCCATGATCGCCTATATCCTGCAGGGACACTGCAAAGTCCATGATCGCCTACATCCTACAGGGACACAGCAAAGTCCATGATCGCCTATATCCTGCAGGTACACTGCAAAGTCCATGATCGCCTATATCCTGCAGGGACACTGCAAAGTCCATGATCGCCTATATCGTGCAGGGACACAGCAAAGTCCATGATCGCCTACATCCTGCAGGGACACTGCAAAGTCCATGATCGCCTACATCCTGCATGGACACTGCAAAGTCCATGATCGCCTACATCCTACAGGGACACTGCAAAGTCCATGATCGCCTATATCGTGCAGGGACACAGCAAAGTCCATGATCGCCTACATCCTACAGGGACACTGCAAAGTCCATGATCGCCTACATCCTGCATGGACACTGCAAAGTCCATGATCGCCTACATCCTACAGGGACACTGCAAAGTCCATGATCGCCTATATCGTGCAGGGACACAGCAAAGTCCATGATCGCCTACATCCTACAGGGACACTGCAAAGTCCATGATCGCCTACATCCTGCATGGACACTGCAAAGTCCATGATCGCCTATATCGTGCAGGGACACAGCAAAGTCCATGATCGCCTACATCCTACAGGGACGCTGCAAAGTCCATGATCGCCTACATCCTGCATGGACACTGCAAAGTCCATGATCGCCTATAATAAATGCGAGACCTACAGCAAAGTCCATGATCGCCTACATCCTACGGGGACACTGCAAAGTCCATGATCGCCTACATCCTACGAGGACACTGCAAAGTCCATGATCGCCTACATCCTACAGAGACACTGCAAAGTCCATGATCGCCTATATCGTGCAGGGACACAGGAAAGTCCATGATCGCCTACATCTACAGGGACACTGCAAAGTCCATGATCGCCTATATCGTGCAGGGACACAGCAAAGTCCATGATCGCCTATATCCTACAGGGACACTGCAAAGTCCATGATCGCCTACATCCTGCATGGACACTGCAAAGTCCATGATCGCCTATATCGTGCAGGGACACAGCAAAGTCCATGATCGCCTACATCCTGCAGGGACACTGCAAAGTCCATGATCGCCTACATCCTGCATGGACACTGCAAAGTCCATGATCGCCTACATCCTACGAGACACTGCAAGTCCATGATCGCCTATATCGTGCAGGGACACAGCAAAGTCCACTTGATCGCCTACATCCTACAGGGACACTGCAAAGTCCATGATCGCCTACATCCTGCATGGACACTGCAAAGGCCATGATCGCCTACATCCTACAGGGACACTGCAAAGTCCATGATCGCCTATATCGTGCAGGGACACAGCAAAGTCCATGATCGCCTACATCACTACAGGGACACTGCAAAGTCCATGATCGCCTACATCCTGCATGGACGCTGCAAAGTCCATGATCGCCTATATCGTGCAGGGACACAGCAAAGTCCATGATCGCCTACATCCTACAGGGACACTGCAAAGTCCATGATCGCCTACATCCTGCATGGACACTGCAAAGTCCATGATCTTCTATCGTGCAGGGACACAGCAAAGTCCATGATCGCCTACGTCTACAGGGACACTGCAAAGTCCATGATCGCCTACATCCTACAGGGACACTGCAAAGTCCATGATCGCCTACATCCTACAGGGACACTGCAAAGTCCATGATCGCCTATATCGTGCAGGGACACAGCAAAGTCCATGATCGCCTACATCCTACAGGGACACTGCAAGTCCATGATCGCCTATATCGTGCGGGGACACAGCAAAGTCCATGATCGCCTACATCCTACAGGGACACTGCAAAGTCCATGATCGCCTACATCCTGCATGGACACTGCAAAGTCCATGATCGCCTATATCGGGCAGGGACACAGCAAAGTCCGCAGTCGCCTACATCCTACAGGACTTGCCACAGTCCATGATCGCCTATATCCTGCATGGACACTGCAAAGTCCATGATCGCCTATATCGTGCAGGGACACAGCAAAGTCCATGATCGCCTACATCCTACAGGGTCACTGCAAAGTCCATGATCGCCTACATCCTACAGGGACACTGCAAAGTCCATGATCGCCTATATCGTGCAGGGACACAGCAAAGTCCATGATCGCCTACATCCTACAGGGACACTGCAAAGTCCATGATCGCTACATCCTGCATGGACACTGCAAAGTCCATGATCGCCTATATCGTGCAGGGACACAGCAAGAGTCCATGATCGCCTACATCCTACAGGGACACTGCAAAGTCCATGATCGCCTACATCCTACAGGGACACTGCAAAGTCCATGATCGCCTATATCATGCAGGGACACAGCAAAGTCCATGATCGCCTACATCCTACAGGGACACTGCAAAGTCCATGATCGCCTACATCTGCATGGACACTGCAAAGTCCGCGATCGCCCTATATCGTGCAGGGACACAGCAAAGTCCATGATCGCCTACATCCTACAGGGACACTGCAAAGTCCATGATCGCCTGCCCATCCTGCATGGACACTGCAAAGTCCATGATCGCCTACATCCTGCATGGACACTGCAAAGTCCATGATCGCCTACATCCTACAGGGACACTGCAAAGTCCATGATCGCCTACATCCTGCATGGACACTGCAAGTCCCCCATGATCGCCTATATCGTGCAGGGACACAGCAAAGTCCATGATCGCCTACATCCTACAGGGACACTACCGAAGTCCATGATCGCTACATCCTACAGGGACACTGCAAAGTCCATGATCGCCTATATCATGCAGGGACACAGCAAAGTCCGCAGTCGCCTACATCCTACGGGGACACTGCAAAATTCGCAGTCGCCTACATCCTGCATGGACACTGCAAGTCCATGATCGCCTATATCGTGCAGGGACACAGCAAGTCCATGATCGCCTACATCCTACAGGGACACTGCAAAGTCCATGATCGCCTACATCCTGCATGGACACTGCAAAGTCCATGATCGCCTACATCCTGCATGGACACTGCAAAGTCCATGATCGCCTACATCCTACAGGGACACTGCAAAGTCCATGATCGCCTACATCCTGCATGGACACTGCAAAGTCCATGATCGCCTATATCGTGCAGGGACACAGCAAAGTCCATGATCGCCTACATCCTACAGGGACACTGCAAAGTCCATGATCGCCTACATCCTGCATGGACACTGCAAAGTCCATGATCGCCTATATCGTGCAGGGACACAGCAAAGTCCATGATCGCCTACATCCTACAGGGACACTGCAAAGTCCATGATCGCCTACATCCTGCATGGACACTGCAAAGTCCGCAGTCGCCTATATCGTGCAGGGACACAGCAAAGTCCATGATCGCCTACATCCTACAGGGACACTGCAAAGTCCATGATCGCCTACATCCTGCATGGACACTGCAAAGTCCATGATCGCCTACATCCTGCAGGGACACTGCAAAGTCCATGATCGCCTACATCCTGCAGAGACACTGCAAAGTCCATGATCGCTATATCCTGCAGGGACACTGCAAAGTCCATGATCGCCTACATCCTACAGGGACACAGCAAAGTCCATGATCGCCTATATCCTGCGGGGACACTGCAAAGTCCATGATCGCCTATATCCTGCAGGACACTGCAAAGTCCATGATCGCCTACATCCTACGGGGACACAGCAAAGTCCATGATCGCCTACATCCTGCAGGGACACTGCAAAGTCCATGATCGCCTACATCCTGCAGAGACACTGCAAAGTCCATGATCGCCTATATCACTGCAGGGACACTGCAAAGTCCATGATCGCCTACATCCTACAGGGACACAGCAAAGTCCATGATCGCCTATATCCTGCAGGGACACTGCAAAGTCCATGATCGCCTATATCCTGCAGGGACACTGCAAAGTCCATGATCGCCTACATCCTACGGGGACACAGCAAAGTCCATGATCGCCTATATCCTGCAGGGACACTGCAAAGTCCATGATCGCCTATATCCTACAGGGACACTGCAAGTCACCTGATCGCCTATATCCGCTGGGGACACTGCAAGAGTCCATGATCGCCTATATCCTGCAGGGACACTGCAAAGTCCATGATCGCCTACATCCTACAGGGACACAGCAAAGTCCATGATCGGCTATATCCTGCAGGGACACTGCAAAGTCCATGATCGCCTATATCCTGCAGGGACACTGCAAAGTCCATGATCGCCTATATCGTGCAGGGACACAGCAAAGTCCATGATCGCCTACATCCTGCAGGGACACTGCAAAGTCCATGATCGCCTACGTCACCATGGACACTGCAAAGTCCATGATCGCCTACATCCTACAGGGACACTGCAAAGTCCATGATCGCCTATATCGTGGGGACACAGCAAAGTCCATGATCGCCTACATCCTGCAGGGACACTTTCAAAGTCCATGATCGCCTACATCCTGCATGGACACTGCAAAGTCCATGATCGCCTACATCCTACAGGGACACTGCAAAGTCCATGATCGCCTACATCCTGCATGGACACTGCAAAGTCCATGATCGCCTATATCGTGCAGGGACACAGCAAAGTCCATGATCGCCTACATCCTACAGGGACCACTGCAAAGTCCATGATCGCCTACATCCTGCATGGACACTGCAAAGTCCATGATCGCCTATATCGTGCAGGGACACAGCAAAGTCCATGATCGCCTACATCCTACAGGGACACTGCAAAGTCCATGATCGCCTACATCCTGCATGGACACTGCAAAGTCCATGATCGCCTATATCGTGCAGGGACACAGCAAAGTCCATGATCGCCTACATCCTACAGGGACACTGCAAAGTCCATGATCGCCTACATCCTGCATGGACACTGCAAAGTCCATGATCACTATCCTCCGTGCAGGGACAACAGTCCATGATCGCCTACATCCTACAGGGACACTGCAAAGTCCATGATCGCCTACATCCTGCATGGACACTGCAAGGTCATGATCGCCTATATCGTGCAGGGACACAGCAAAGTCCATGATCGCCTACATCCTACAGGGACACTGCAAAGTCCATGATCGCCTACATCCTGCATGGACACTGCCAAAGTCCATGATCGCCTATATCGTGCAGGGACACAGCAAAGTCCATGATCGCCTACATCCTACAGGGACACTGCAAAGTCCATGATCGCCTACATCCTGTGGACACTGCAAAGTCCATGATCGCCTATATCGTGCAGGGACACAGCAAAGTCCATGATCGCCTACATCCTACAGGGACACTGCAAAGTCCATGATCGCCTACATCCTGCATGGACACTGCAAAGTCCATGATCGCCTATATCGTGCAGGGACACAGCAAAGTCCATGATCGCCTACATCCTACAGGGACACTGCAAAGTCCATGATCGCCTACATCCCCTGCATCGACACTGCAAAGTCCATGATTGCCTACATCCTGCAGGGACACTGCAAAGTCCATGATCGCCTACATCCTGCAGAGACACTGCAAAGTCCATGATCGCCTATATCCTGCAGGGACACTGCAAAGTCCATGATCGCCTATATCCTGCGAGGTTACTGCAAAGTCAACGTCCTTCTGTCATGGCATGGTGCCTGCAAAGTCCATGATCGCCTATATCCTGCAGGGACCTGCAAGTCCATGATCACTTCTACATCCTGCAGGGGACCTGCAAGTCCGCAGTCATACAATCCCTACAGGGACACTGCAAGTCCATGATCACCCACCATCCTGCATGGACACTGCAAAGTCCGCAGTCGCCTATATCGTGCAGGACACAGCAAAGTCCTGATCGCCTACATCCTGGGGACACTGCAAAGTCCGCGTCGCCATCCTGCATGGACCTGCCGAGTCCATGATCCTTCTCATCTCTGAGGTTTCTGCAAAGTCCGCAGTCCCTTCTATCCTGCAGGGACACTGCAAGTCCATGATCCTTTCTCTCTGCAGGACACTGCAAAGTCCATGATCGCCTATATCCTGCATGGACACTGCAAAGTCCATGATCGCCTATATCCTGCAGGGACACTGCAAAGTCCATGATCACCTACATCCTACAGGGGACACAGCAAAGATCCCATGATCGCCTACATCCTACAGGGACACTGCAAAGTCCATGATCGCCTACATCCTGCATGGACACTGCAAAGTCCATGATCGCCTATATCGTGCAGGGACACAGCAAAGTCCATGATGCTTTCCTCCTACAGGGACACTGCAAAGTCCATGATCGCCTACATCCTGCATGGACATAGAGTCCATGATCATACATCCTGCAGGGACACTGCAAAGTCCATGATCGCCTATATCCTGCAGGGACACTGCAAAGTCCATGATCGCCTATATCCTGCAGGGACACTGCAAAGTCCATGATCGCCTATATCCTGCAGGGACTGCAAAATCCATGATCGCCTATATCCTGCAGGGACACAAAGTCCATGATCCTTCATCTCTGGGGACACTGCAAAGTCCATGATCACCTATATCCTGCAGGGACACTGCAAAGTCCATGATGATCGCCTACATCCTGCAGGGACACTGCAAAGTCCATGATCGCCTATATCCTGCAGGGATTGCACAAAGTCCATGATCATACCATATCCTGGGGACACCAAAGTCCATGATCGCCTATATCCTGCAGGGACTCTTAAAGTCCATGATCGCCTATATCCTGCAGGGACATAGAAGTCCATGATCGCTATATCCTGCAGGGACACTGCAATGTCCATGATCGCCTATATCCTACAGGGACACAGCAAAGTCCATGATCGCCTATATCCTGCAGGGACACTGCAAAGTCCATGATCGCCTATATCCTGCAGGGACACTGCAAAGTCCATGATCGCCTATATCCTGCAGGGACACTGCAAAGTCCATGATCGCCTATATCCTGCATGGACACTGCAAAGTCCATGATCGCCTATATCCTGCATGGACACTGCAAAGTCCATGATCGCCTATATCCTGCAGAGACACTGCAAAGTCCATGATCGCCTATATCCTGCATGGACACTGCAAAGTCCATGATCGCCTATATCCTGCAGAGACACTGCAAAGTCCATGATCGCCTATATCCTGCATGGACACTGCAAAGTCCATGATCGCCTATATCCTGCAGAGACACTGCAAAGTCCATGATCGCCTATATCCTGCATGGACACTGCAAAGTCCATGATCGCCTATATCCTGCATAGACACTGCAAAGTCCATGATCGCCTATATCCTGCGGGGACACTGCAAAGTCCATGATCGCCTACATCCTGCAGAGACACTGCAAAGTCCATGATCGCCTACATGCTGCAGGGACACTGCAAAGTCCATGATCGCCTATATCCTGCAGGGACACTGCAAAGTCAACGATCGCCTACATCCTGCAGAGACACTGCAAAGTCCATGATCGCCTATATCCTGCATGGACACTGCAAAGTCCATGATCGCCTATATCCTGCAGGACACTGCAAAGTCCATGATCGCCTACATCCTGCATGGACACTGCAAAGTCCATGATCGCCTACATCCTGCAGAGACACTGCAAAGTCCATGATCGCCTACATCCTGCAGAGACACTGCAAAGTCCATGATCGCCTACATCCTGCAGGGACACTGCAAAGTCCATGATCGCCTATATCCTGCATGGACACTGCAAAGTCCCATGATCGCCTATATCCTGCATGGACACTGCAAAGTCCATGATCGCCTACATCCTGCATGGACACTGCAAAGTCCATGATCGCCTACATCCTGCATGGACACTGCAAAGTCCATGATCGCCTATATCCTGCTGAGGACACTGCAAAGTCCATGATCGCCTATATCCTGCAGGGACACTGCAAAGTCCATGATCGCCTATATCCTGCAGGGACACTGCATGATCGCCTATATCCTGCATGGACACTGCAAAGTCCATGATCGCCTATATCCTGCATGGACACTGCAAAGTCCATGATCGCCTATATCCTGCAGGGACACTGCAAAGTCCATGATCGCCTATATCCTGCATGGACACTGCAAAGTCCATGATCGCCTACATCCTGCATGGACACTGCAAAGTACATGATCGCCTATATCCTGCAGGGACACTGCAAAGTCCATGATCGCCTATATCCTGCAGGGACACTGCAAAGTCCATGATCGCCTATATCCTGCATGGACACTGCAAGTCCATGATCGCCTATATCCTGCATGGACACTGCAAAGTCCATGATCGCCTATATCCTGCATGGACACTGCAAAGTCCATGATCGCCTATATCCTGCAGGGACACTGCAAAGTCCATGATCGCCTATATCCTGCAGAGACACTGCAAAGTCCATGATCGCCTATATCCTGCAGAGACACTGCAAAGTCCATGATCGCCTATATCCTGCAGGGACACTGCAAAGTCCATGATCGCCTATATCCTGCATGGACACTGCAAAGTCCATGATCGCCTACATCCTGCAGGGACACTGCAAAGTCCATGATCGCCTACATCCTGCAGAGACACTGCAAAGTCCATGATCGCCTACATCCTGCAGGGACACTGCAAAGTCCATGATCGCCTATATCCTGCAGGGACACTGCAAGTCCATGATCGCCTATATCCTGCATGGACACTGCAAAGTCCATGATCGCCTACATCCTGCATGGACACTGCAAAGTCCATGATCGCCTATATCCTGCAGGGACACTGCAAAGTCCATGATCGCCTATATCCTGCAGGGACACTGCAAAGTCCTCAGTCGCCTATATCCTGCATGGACACTGCAAAGTCCACATGATCGCCTATATCCTGCATGGACACTGCAAAGTCCATGATCGCCTATATCCTGCATGGACACTGCAAAGTCCATGATCGCCTATATCCTGCAGGGACACTGCAAAGTCCATGATCGCCTATATCCTGCAGAGACACTGCAAAGTCCATGATTGCCTATATCCTGCAGAGACACTGCAAAGTCCATGATCGCCTATATCCTGCAGGGACACTGCAAAGTCCATGATCGCCTATATCCTGCATGGACACTGCAAAGTCCCATGATCGCCTACATCCTGGGGACACTGCAAAGTCCATGATCGCCTACATCCTGCAGAGACACTGCAAAGTCCATGATCGCCTATATCCTGCAGGGACACTGCAAAGTCCATGATCGCCTATCCTGCAGGGACACTGCAAAGTCCATGATCGCCTATAACCTGCAGGGACACTGCAAAGTCCATGATCGCCTACATCCTGCAGGGACACTGCAAAGTCCATGATCGCCTATATCCTGCAGGAGTTCTGAAGTCCATGATCGCCTATATCCTGTGGACACTGCAAAGTCCATGATCGCCTATATCCTGCAGGGACACTGCAAAGTCCACTTGATCCACTTCTATCCTGCAGGGACACTGCAAAGTCCATGATCGCCTATATCCTGCAGGGACACTGCAAAGTCCATGATCGCCTATATCCTGCAGGGACACTGCAAATAAAAGATAAACACTACAAGGAAAATTAAAACAATAGTAGCCTGATCTTCCCACATTCTACAAACTCCAATCTGAAGGTCGAGGTATTTCTTCGGCCTGTCAATATTTTAGACTGTGATATCATGGTCGCCAGTAACAGCCTCGTCGACAAAGATGCTTCTTCATTGCATTATTATTATTATGTCATTTTTCATCATATTTCGATTTCTGCTTTGGTCTCACTACCAACCAAGTCTGCGGGGAGACCTAAGGCAGGTAGTGGCGTGTTGTTATGGCTCCATTTCATGTTTTTCTATCTTCCCTATCATCCCCAGCATTACATAGATAAAATTTTCCTTAGTGTGTGGGCTGTACTTAATAAGACAATTTTTTGTATATCTCTTAAGCTAGAATCAGGGATTCTTTCAATGTGTTGTTTTGTTCCATTTTTTATCATTCCAAGTGCACCTACTATCACTGGCACAACACTTGTTTTCAATTTCCACATTTTTTCTATTTCAATTTCCAGGTCTTTATATTTTGACAGTTTTTCAAATTCCTTGATTGCTATGTTACAATCCGCTGGACAAGCCATATCAATTAATAGACAAGTTTTCTCCTTCTGGTTTTTAACAATAATGTCTGGCCTGTTTGTTTCAATTTTTCTGTCTGTGTAGATGGTGTAATTCCATAGAATGGTTACATCTTCTATTTCTGTAACCGGTGCTGGGTGATGTTCATACCAGTGTTTGTTTACAGCTTTTCCATAATGTTTGCACATTGCCCAATGTAAATATTGTCCAACTCTATCGTGGCGATTTTTATATTCATTTGGGGCAAGCACAGAACAGCCTGAGATTAGGTGGTCTATTGTTTCTTGGTGTTTATCACAAAACCTGCATTTTGGATCCATATTATTATACATAATATTTGCCTGAAAGTTTCTCGTGAAAAGACTTTGGTCTTGTGCTGCAAAAATAAAGCCTTCAGTTTCAGACTTTAATCCAGATGCACGTAACCATCGATGAGTATTAACTTTGTCAACATTGGATTTATTGGCACGTAGTGGATATTGGCCATGCAAAGGTTTGTCTTGCCAGCGCTGTTTCATCTGTTCAAGAGCTTTATCTTTGGCTTTCATTTTCATATTTTTTGCCGCAATAGTTGGTTCTTGGCTTCTGTTTTGCTTTTCTACAGAATCTACTAACTGTAAATCTTGCTTGTATTTACTGCCTTCTTTTATTATTGAATATTTTTTCTTTCTTTCTTCATGTTGCCTTACTAATTGTATCATCCAATCCTTTGTTGTTTCTATGTATGTTAGTAAGCCAATAGTTGTTGTCTTGTATGACAATTCCAGCTGAATAAGACCTCTTCCACCTTCTTTACGGGGTATGTATAGACGGTCTACATCAGCCTTTGGATGATGCATCTTATGCTTAGAAAGAAGCTTTCTTGTTTTAGCATCCATTCGCCTGATGTCGTTTAGAGTCCAGTTTAAGATGTTAAAGCTATATTGGACAACTGGGATTGCAAGGCTATTAATGGCCATAACTCTGTTCTGTGAATTTAATTCAGTTTTTAATATCATTCGTAGCCTTCTATAGTACTCTTTACGCACTATTTCTTTCATTTTTTTATGGTGAATGTTTTCGCTCTCATTTACACCTAGGTATTTATAAGCTTCTTCTGGTTTCAATTCTTTTATTGTTACAGCAGGGTCTAGGCTAATTGAGGATGTTTCTTGTATTGATCCACGTAAAACTGTAGCTTTAGCACATTTATTCAAATTAAATTTCATTCCAATGTCTTCGCTGAAGCATTTTACAGTTTGCAGAAGACCTTCCAGCTCATTATCATTCTTAGCATATAACTTTAAGATATCCATGTAAAATAGATGGCTTATTTTCTTTTGGCCTATTTTATAACCACATTCTGTCTTATTAAGTTGACTGGTTAGTGCTATTAATGATATGCAGAATAGTAAGGGAGATAAAGAATCACCTTGAAATATACCTCTTTTGATGTTTATTTCAACAGACTTATAGGTTCCATTTATATGATTGAGGTAAAGGGTTGTTTTCCATATAGACATGCACTGTTTGATGAAATTGATGATGACGGGCGATATCTTGTATATATTTAAAGTCTTTAAAATCCAGTAATGTGGCACACTATCGAATGCCTTTCGATAATCTATCCAGGCAGTACTAAGATTTTTCTTTGTACTGTAGCAGTTTTCCAGGATCATTTTGTTAATTAGCAATTGGTCTTTACAACCATAACAGCCACGTTTGCACCCTTTTTGTTCAAGCGGTATCATTTCATTTCTTTCTAAGAATAAATATGTCTGTTTTGTTAAAATAGATGTTAATAGTTTATATGTTGTCGGAAGACATGTAATTGGTCTGTAGTTTTTCGGGTTGTTTGTGTCACCATTCTTGGGTAGAAGAAATGTAATTCCTTTGGTCATCCATGCAGGAATTTTAGTGGGATCGTCAACCATTTCTTGAAGTTCTTTGGCTAGTTTTTTATGTGCTACATTTAAATAATATAGCCAAAAGTTAGGAATTTTATCTATACTTATTATTATTATTATTATTATTATTATTATTATTATGTCATTTTTTCATCATATTTCGATTTCTGCTATGGTCGCACTACCAACCAAGTCTGCAGGAAGACCTAAGGCAGGTCGTGGCGTGTTGTTATGGCTCCATTTCATGTTTTTTCTATCTTCCCTATCATCCCTAGCGTTACATAGACAAAGTTTTCCTTAACGTGTGGGCTGTTCTTAATAAGACGATTTTTGTATATCTCTTAAGCTGGGGTTTCCAGGGATTCTTTCAATGTGCTTTTTTGTTCCATTTTTTATCATTCCAAGTGCACCTACTATCACTGGCACAACTCTTGTTTTCAATTTCCACATTTTTCTATTTCAATTTTCAGGTCTTTATATTTTAATAATTTTTTCGAATTCCTTGGTTGCTATGTTACAATCCGCTGAACAAGCCATATCAATTAATAGACAAGTTTTCTCTTTCTGGATTATTATTATTATTATTATTTTGATTTTTGAAAAATACATCATTTAGATGCGGTTAGGACACATCATCAGTGATGTTACCCTGGTTCATTGACGGTTTTGGTCCTTTAAAAAATCATACCTTCTCCCCAGGTTGACCCAGCCAAGGTTGATCAGACCCCGGCCTGTGTCCTAATCTCTATTTGCTACGTTATTGGAATGCAAAATGTTTTGGTTGCACAGAAGAAATGGAAAAATTTCTTGAATAAGGTCGTCCACAAATACATGAATGTCCAGTGATGATAATATGTACATGGTTCCAGTAAATATCCGGAAATATATAAATTAAAATAAAATGATATTCGTGAAGATGAATGGTTAAAATAGCTAAATGACTAGATAGTAAAAAATATCCCATTAAATATACTAAAATAAATACATAAATTACGATGTGGAAGATACCATTCCATAGGGATGAAGGAATATGCTATTGAAAAAAATCGAAAATCGTACCGAATACGGTAGATATGTAAATAACTAAAATTAAAAACGAATGATATGAGTGTAATATTTCGAATGATATTAATGTAATATTTCGAATGATATTAGTGTAATATTTCGAATGATATTAGTGTAATATTTCGAATGATATTAGTGTAATATTTCGAATGATATTAGTGTAATATTTCTGATTAACAAAAAAACTACGGGGATTGTAAAGATAAATGAATAGATTAAAACTAGAGCAAAATACAAAAGTAAAGCTAATGATATTATTATTATTATTATTATTATTATTATTGAAGCTCCACACTACTTCAAATCAAACTGTAGACAAGGAGTTCATTTAACTCCCAAGTGTCTGAGTGAAAATTTTAACTCCATTCATCAATTCAACTTTTTTTACTATTTAATCCTGAATGCAAATTAACATTTCTCAAATTAAATCTGAGAATAAATTTTGCAAAGAAAATATTTTAGGTTTACATGAGATTCTATATTCAGTGATCAACGTTTATTAAAAAACAAACAATAAAAAAATTATAGTTACAGACGTTCAACTACTTTTAGAGATTACTATCCCATATATATATATATATATATATATATATATATATATATATACAAGTATTGTTGGAATAATATTCCTTGTCAAAAGAAACACTATTTTTAAGAAAGTGCTCAATACAAAAGTAGAGCTAATAATATTATTATTTATTCATTAATTATAACATGGATTTGTTACAATATCACTACAAAAGTAGTCATTTTGTTTCAACACTTTTGTGCCTTATCAAGTGATGTGATGGTTCTTAAATGAATCAAATGATTCAAAAACCTAGTACATATATTGGTTTTACGACAACCACGCTCTCCCGTAGACTTACATGTCATCTTTCTGATCAGAGTACTATTAAACAACATTTCTCTGAAAAACATAAACATGTAGGTAATATCAGACAGATTTTGGTCAACAATACAGTGATCCTTACTCATACACACAGTAAGAGGAACCTGCAGATATTGGAGGCCATGTACATCAAATCAAAACAACCAACACTCAATAAAATCAACTTTAAAACAGGAAATAACATATTACATTGCATTTGACTACTTGGTTTTGTTGTCATTTCGCGCTATCCCGCGGTGTGATGTCATAAAACCGCATCGCAAAATTAAGAACTGCGTTTATTATTTTTGGTAACTATTACCGTTGCCAAGCGGAGTTTTATGTCAACACAAAATAAAATCGTCTGTGATGGTGGATTTTATAATATTTCTTCTCTGAAGATGACTCATGTGAGCCGAAAGCTTAGAAGAAAACCAATAAATAATTATCCAAATGTTGGAGAATTTTTGTCTTTATTTTCAACTGAAATTAAAGCAAAAATACGACGTTTAAAACGGCTCATGATTAAACATGATAGACATTTATTGTCTCTTATATTTAATAGCATATGTTTAGAAAATTACTTGCTGCCTCGATATATATATATATATATATATATATATATATATATATATATATTACGAAATGATACAGAATATTACGAAATGGAAAAATTACAACATATTTTTAGGATACGAATGAAGATATGAATATGACGGAAAATCGTGTATTTATGTGTTTAATGCCTTCGTGGGTGAGTGGTTAAGACACGTCAGGTCAATTGACGGATGTCCAAGTGATCGCAGGTTTGAAACCTTCCGGAAAACGCATATTTTTCTTAAAAGATTTCTCGAATATTCCAGCTGATATATATATATATATACATATATCTATATATATATATATATATATATATATATATAATCTTATATTCTGTGCATATGGTTTTTGTATGTGTGTGTGGATATATTCATTACTAATATGTTGTTTATATATATATATATATATATATATATATATATATGTGTGTGTGTGTGTGTGTGTGTGTGTGTGTGTGTGTGTGTGTGTTTCTGACCCCATGCGCCGATGGCTTAGGGAGTAAAGACTGCGACTTACACCAAATCGGTCGAGTTTTCGATCCTGGCCAGAAGCAAGTGGATATGTCTAGCCACACTGAAGAGCTGTGATACAGCGAAACAGGCTTGTATGTGGATGACTAATATATATATATATATATATATATATATATATATATATATGTGTGTGTGTGTTTGGATGTGAAGTTTAAGTATCTTGACTATCTGGTGACACGACCCGTCCATCGCTACACTTTGTCATTGTACGTATATTTCTTGCCCCTCTACCATTTTAAAACTCGAACTTGATCTAACTGTAATAATATTTTTAAATGATATTTTAAAGAAAAAATAATAATATAAATAAATACTGTCAAAAATATACATTTTTAACTTACAACTTTTTAGTAGTTTTTCCTATACATATATATATATATTTTTTTTAATCATATCACTGCGAGCAAGGCGTTAACGCCACTGATGTGCAAGGGGCTACGTACGAGTGAAAAGATTGGAAAAGAGAAAGCCGGAAACCACATCCTAAACAAGAAACAAGGGATGAGCCTCTTCACCTGTTCAATAGATGTGGGTGGAGTGTGAACCGGGCGATAATTTAGTCTATCTACTGCAGTTGAAAAAAAAAGAAAAGAGTGAAAAGATTGGAAAAGAGAAAGCCGGAAACCACATCCTAAACAGGGAACAAGGGATGAGCCTCTTCACCTTTTCAATAGACGTGGGTGGAGTGTGAACCGGGCGATAGTTTAGTCTATCTTCTCCAATTGAAAAAAAAAAGAAAAGAGTGAAAAGATTGGAAAAGAGAAAGCCGCAAACCACATCCTAAACAGAAAACAAGGGATGAGCCTCTTCATTCTTAAATATAAGAGACAATGAATGTATATTATGTTTAATCATGAGCCGTTCTAAACGTCGTATTTTGGCTTTAATTTCATCCGAAAATAAACACAAAAATTCTCCAACATTTGGATAATTTTTTATTAATTTGGTTCTAAGCTTTCGAGAGGTTATTAAGACGGTAACACAATAACATCCACCATCAGCGAAGATTTTATCTTGTGTTGACATAAAACTCCGCTAGGCAACGGCAATAATTACTAAAAATAACAAACGCAGTTCGCAAATTTTCAATGCGGTTCTATGACGTCACACCGCGTGATAGCGCGAAATGACATCAGAACCATGTATTCAAATGCAATGTAATGGGTTATGGCCAGATTTAAAAGTGATTTTATTCAGTGTGGGTTGTTTGGATTTAATGTAGATGGCCTCCAATATGTGAAGGCTCTTTTTACTGTGTGTATGAGTAAGGATTATTGTATTATTGACTAAAATCTCTCTGATATTACCTACAGGTTTATGTTTTTTTCTGAGAAATGTTGTTTAATTGTACTCTGATCAGTTAAATCAATTAAAGCCAAAATACGACGTTTAGAATGGCTCATGATTAAACATAATAGACATTCATTGTCTCTTATATTCAACAATATATGTTTAGAAAATTATTTACTGCCTCGATACACTATATATATATATATATATATATATATATATATATATATATATATATATTTAAAGAAAATCATTAACATATTATCTAAAGCGGTTATAAACTATAATTTATTTCGACGGGTAAGTTTTTGGCACCCATTTCTTCAGACCGCAAAAAATGCAAATGGTTTCTTTCCGCGTGTTATCAAGTTCGAGTTTTAAAATGCTAATAATAATTATCCATCAGTCAGTGCATTACATACAATATGACTATACTATGCCGGAGCACCAGCATGCATGTATCACATGCAGCTTCATATTAGCAGGGATACATCCCCTAGCATGTCTGGAAGTGTGTGGGAAATAGACAGCTCCTGTACGACGTACTGGGAGAACAAATAGATCTACCAGACAGTTATCTACAAATCAAACCCACACATTAATCGTTAATTTATGCTGGTGTATAACCTGTATTGTACCATGGGGATTCCGAACGACCCACAAATGTTGATTGTGTAAATTTGTTATTCCACCTTATTCTGAATGTTGCCTCGTCGGTAAACAGGACTAAAGAGACAAACAGCGGATCGGCACTATGTGCAATGAACCACTGGCAAAAGTTATCCCGTGGTGAGGTCGAAAGAGGGCGAAAGGCTCCATAAACTTTGTAGATCATACGGTTACAGAAGCTGCTCTTGTAGAACCCTCCATGCAGCACTATGATATGTACGACATGGTAGGGCCACATGACGTGTACTGATACCTGGGTCATCTAGGACTTTCTATAGAATGTGTTCTTCGTGTTCAGGGGTAGGAGCGACTTCGATTATTTCGTTTGTGATCTTATGGAGCCTGTCTCAGAAACGTGGCGATAAAGAGCAGCAAAGCTTAGATGACTCGGCAGCCTTCGGTCTGGAAACAGAATCTGATACAGCCGTGCAGCCTCGCGTCCATTACCACTCCCGTGGTCGTTTGCAAAAATTATATTTGCCCGTTCACGATCAGAAGATCCTGCCATTGCTAAACAAAATATTTTTCAGTTCACTCATTAAAACTGAAGATAGACTAATCACAAATGTACCTGAATGACAAATGTAAAAATGTCTATATGGAAACACAGCGCCCGCTACTGCAAACTGTCTTTAAAGTTAATAACTCAAAACCAACGTAATTGAGGACATATTTATATGGTCTATGCTCTTGATTTTTGTGTGAGGAACAAATATATATATATATATATATATATATATATATATATATATATATATAAGAAAAATTAAGGCTGACACGTTATTTAATGGTAAATAGTTTGGCCTATTTCAGGCGAACCATCATCAGCTTCCGTTTTTATTGTACAAAAGATTTTACACGAACTTTTTGTACAATAAAGACGGAAGCTGATGAGGGTTTACCTGAAATAGGCCACACCTCAGATTTACCATGAAATAATGTGTCTGCCTTAATTTTTCTTATATATATATATATATATATATATATATATATATATATATATATATATGTTCCTCACACAAAAATCAAGGGTATAGACCATATAAATATGTCCTCAATTTGTCTCTCTCTCTCTCTCTCTCTCTCTCTCTCTCTCTATCTATCTATCTATATATATATATAGAGAGAGAGAGAGAGAGCAAATTGAGGACATATTTATATGGTCTATACCCTTGATCTTCTTCTTCTTCTTCTTCTTCTTCTTCTTCTTCTTCTAATTATTATTATTATTCATTTTTATCTTTTTGTTCTATCTGTTATTTCCTTAAATTTTCTTCCTTTTCTTTTTCTCAATTCTTTCAGTGACATCTTAACTTATTTATAAAAAACTTTGTCAGTGTGTGTGTGTCCGTTACCTATAGACTCCGAAACGGCTGAACCGATTTTCTTGAAAATTTACACAATTGTACTATAAGCGTCTGCGAGTGTACTTAGCTAGGTTTTGTGTCAAGGTACCCCCTTTAAATATAGAAAACAGATAATCTAAAAAATCGGGTTATAGAAGGAGTGGTCCAATTTTAATCAAATTTGATACACTCATAGACAAAGACATAAGAAACGATATTCAGAAGTTTCAAGGCTTCAGTTCTTACAATAGTGCAGAAAATCGATAATATATATATATAAAAGGCAACATGTTTGTGTGTGTGTGTCTGTTTATCTGTCTGTACGTCTGTATTTTTTCAGCTCTTTTATTTTAGTTTTTGCTTCGGGTTTGGCTCTAAGTAGGTATAATTATAGTTCTTAGTCTCAGCCATGATACCATTTACTCAAATGACTTATTTAGCCTTCAAAATTCAGTTTACGACGAAAAAAACTTATTTGATATCGATACCAGGAAATCAAAATTTGACTTACATCCATTCATTTTTCTTTCAGTCTACGGTTTCGCTTTAACTGGAAACAGCTATTGCTTTTTAGTCTTTCGTGCCAAAGAGTCTGAGCTCCAGGACCATGGATTAGTTTTAAAGCTTTCATTACACCCGAGCAACGTCGGGCTAAACTGCTAGTATTTGATAATCAGAAGTTTTTTTGTTTTTTTTTCCCCCAATTTCATTCATTTTCCTTTTTCCCCTTTCTTCTTCTTCTTCTTCTTCTTCTTCTACTATTTGTCTTTACCTCTTCATTATAATCAATTGCTTCCTCTCTCTTCATAATGGCTCTCTTTGTACCTTCTTATTCACACCAACAATACCACACACAATCGACGTCTCTGCTATTAAACATATATGTGCCCGTGTTGGTTACACTTGGCCTTTGGCTACTCCGGTCCGGTAGTTAACGAACAACAATAAAGAAAGTTGGCTAAAAAAAGAAAAAAAGGAGCTTGACTGACCATCAGCAATTAGTGTGGCCAAGAGGCTTCATTAAATCGGAATGGGAAGTTTAACTGACCGTCTTTTTATTATTTTGTGCGAAAGTGTCCGGGTGGGATGAGTCGATCAGGGGTAAGTTATGTGGGTGTGGGGGTTTGCTGGAGGGAAGAGAAAGTGTCGGGTTAGGTTGCATATGGATTAGTTAGTATTGTTTTCGAAGGGCCAGTCTTAAGTGGACGCAGCCAGAAGACGAAAGAAAGAAAGAAAGAAAGAAAGAAAGAAAGAAAGAATCTGGAAAAAACTTGAAAGAGAAACTAACATACAGGGGGGGAGATGGAAAACGAGAAACATAGACGAGGTTATCTGTTGTTTTTTAACAGAATACAAGGGGGGGATTGAAAAGAGCGAAAAACATTTGTGCCGCGCTTTAAGGTAACAGAAACTGTAATTTAAAAAACAAACGTGTGTGCGTGTACAGATGTATTTATATGCATGACTTCTTATTCTCATGATAGAATGATACATACATACATACATACATACATACATACATACATACTTGTGAATGGACTGAGATAGATAGATAGATAGATAGATAGATAGATAGATAGATAGATAGATAGATAGATGATGAATGGACAGGGATAGATAGATACAAAGATAGATAGATAGATAGATAGATAGATAGATAGATAGATACATACATACATACATACATACATACATACATACATATGAATGGACATAGATAGATAGATAGATAGATAGATAGATAGATACATACATACATACATACATACATACATACATACATACATACATACATGTGAATGGACATAGATAGATAGATAGATAGATAGATAGATAGATGTAAATGGACATAGATAGATAGATACATACATACATACATACATACATACATGTGAATGAACACAGATAGATAGATAGATAGATACATACATACATACATGCATACATACATACATACATACATACATGTGAATGAACATATATAGATAGATAGATAGATACATACATACATACATACATACATGTGAATGGACAAAGATAGATAGATAGATAGATAGATACATACATACATACATACATACATACATACATACATGTGAATGGACATAGATAGATAGATAGATAGATACATACATACATACATACATACATACATGTGAATGGACATAGATAGATAGATAGATAGATAGATAGATAGATACATACATACATACATACATACATACATACATATACATATGGACATAGATAGATAGATAGATAGATAGATAGATAGATACATACATACATACATGCATACATACATATGGACATAGATAGATAGATAGATAGATAGATAGATACATAGATACATACATACATACATGTCAATGAACATATATAGATAGATAGATAGATAGATAGATACATACATACATACATACATACATACATACATACATACATACATGTGAATGGACAAAGATAGATAGATAGATATATACATACATGCATACATACATACATGTGAATGAACATAGATAGATAGATAGATAGATAGATACATACATACATACATACATACATGTGAATGGACATAGATTGATAGATAGATAGATAGATAGATAGATAGATAGATACATACATACATACATACATACATATGAATGGACATAGATAGATAGATAGATAGATACATACATACATACATACATGTGAATGAACACAGATAGATAGATAGATAGATACATACATACATACATACATACATACATGCATGCATACATATATATGGACATAGATAGATAGATAGATACATACATACATACATACATACATACATACATACATGTGAATGGACATAGATAGATAGATAGATAGATAGATACATACATACATACATACATACATACATGTGAATGAACATAGATAGATAGATAGGTACATACATACATACATACATACATACATGTGAATGGGCATACATACATACATACATACATACATACATACATACATACATACATACATGTGAATGGACAAAGATAGATAGATAGATATATACATACATGCATACATACATACATGTGAATGAACATAGATAGATAGATAGATAGATACATACATACATACATACATACATACATACATACATACATGTGAATGGACATAGATTGATAGATAGATACATACATACATACATACATACATACATGTGAATGGACATAGATAGATAGATAGATAGATACATACATACATGTGAATGAACACAGATAGATAGATAGATACATACATACATACATACATACATACATACATACATACATGCATACATATATATGGACATAGATAGATAGATACATACATACATACATACATACATACATACATGTGAATGGACATAGATAGATAGATAGATACATACATACATACATACATACATGTGAATGAACATAGATAGATAGATAGGTACATACATACATACATACATACATACATGTGAATGGGCATACATACATACATACATACATACATACATACATACATGTGAATGGACATAGATAGATAGATAGATAGATAGATAGATAGATACATACATACATACATACATACATACATGTGAATGGACAAAGATAGATAGATAGATACATACATACATACATACATACATGTGAATGGACATAGATAGATAGATAGATAGATACATACATACATACATACATACATGTGAATGGACATAGATAGATAGATAGATAGATAGATAGATACATACATACATACATACATACATACATGTGAATGGACATAGATAGATAGATAGATAGATAGATAGATGTGAATGGACATAGATAGATAGATAGATAGATAGATAGATAGATAGATAGATACATACATACATACATACATACATGCATACATACATATGGACATAGATAGATAGATAGATAGATAGATACATATATACATACATACATACATGTCAATGAACATATATAGATAGATAGATAGATAGATAGATAGATAGATAGATAGATACATACATACATACATACATACATACATACATACATGTGAATGGACAAAGATAGATAGATAGATATATACATACATACATACATACATACATGTGAATGAACATAGATAGATAGATAGATAGATAGATACATACATACATACATACATACATACATGTGAATGGACATAGATTGATAGATAGATAGATAAATAGATAGATAGATAGATAGATAGATACATACATATGAATGGACATAGATAGATAGATAGATACATACATACATACATACATACATGTGAATGAACACAGATAGATAGATAGATAGATACATACATACATACATACATACATGCATGCATACATATATTTTGGACATAGATAGATAGATAGATACATACATACATACATACATACATACATACATACATACATACATGTGAATGGACATAGATAGATAGATAGATAGATACATACATACATACATACATACATACATGTGAATGAACATAGATAGATAGATAGGTACATACATACATACATACATACATACATACATACATGTGAATGGGCATACATACATACATACATACATACATACATACATACATACATACATGTGAATGGACAAAGATAGATAGATAGATATATACATACATGCATACATACATACATGTGAATGAACATAGATAGATAGATAGATAGATAGATAGATAGATACATACATACATACATACATACATGCATGTGAATGGACATAGATTGATAGATAGATAGATAGATAGATAGATAGATAGATAGATAAATACATACATACATACATACATACATATGAATGGACATAGATAGATAGATAGATAGATACATACATACATGTGAATGAACACAGATAGATAGATAGATAGATACATACATACATACATACATACATACATGCATACATATATATGGACATAGATAGATAGATAGATACATACATACATACATACATACATACATGTGAATGGACATAGATAGATAGATAGATACATACATACATACATACATACATACATACATGTGAATGAACATAGATAGATAGATAGGTACATACATACATACATACATACATACATGTGAATGGGCATACATACATACATACATACATACATACATGTGAATGGACATAGATAGATAGATAGATAGATAGATAGATAGATACATACATACATACATACATACATACATGTGAATGGACAAAGATAGATAGATAGATACATACATACATACATACATACATACATGTGAATGGACATAGATAGATAGATAGATAGATACATACATACATACATACATACATGTGAATGGACATAGATAGATAGATAGATAGATAGATAGATAGATAGATAATGAACAGTCTAAGATAGATAGATAGATAGATAGATAGATAGATAGATAGATAGATAGATAGATAGATAGATAGAAGATATTTAAGAGACATAGATAGATAGATAGATAGATAGATAGCCACACTTAAAGTCTCATGTTGCATCACATTGTTAACCATACAATCAGTTAGCGAGTCTACGATGACTGGATAATCTTTGATCATTGAGCCGAGCGTCTGCGCTCGTGTTCTACACTTTAAAAACCGAGCTTGTGTCACAACTCAATCTAGTTGGGGAGCCGGGTAAATAATCCTGACCATTCAATCCTTTTTCTTCACGATTTCTTTGTAGTTACTATTTATCATCAGTATATTGACACTATATATCTAAATTTATTTATGTGTGTGTCCGATAACTATAGACTCCAAAACGGCTGAACCGATTTTCTTGAAAATTTATACAGTTGTACTATAAGCGTCTACGCCTATTCTTAGCTAAGTTTTGTTTCGAAGTACCCCTTATAAATATCGAAAACCGATAATCGAAAAAATCGAGTTATAGAAGAGTGGTCTAATTTTAATCAAATTTGATAAACTCATAGACAAAGACATAAGAAATTATATTCAGAAGTTTCAAGGTTGCAGTTCTCACAATAGTGCAGAAAATCGATAATATATATATAAAAGGCAAGATGTTTGTGTGTGTGTGTCTGTTTATCTGCCTGTATGTCAGTATTTTTTTTTTCTTCCCTTTTATTTTAGTTTTTGCTTCGGATTTGGTTCTAAGTAGGTATAATTGTAGTTCTTAGTCTCAGCCATGATACCATTTACTCGGAGGACTTTTTTAGCCTTCAAAATTCAGTTTACAATGAAAATAACTTATTTGATATCGATACCAGGAAATCAAAATTTGGCTTACATCCATTCATTTTTCTTTCAGTCTACGGCTTTGCTTTAACTGGAAACAACTATTACTTTTTAGTCTTTTGTGCCAACCTCCGAAGCCTCTGAGCTCCAGGACCATGGATTAGTTTTATAGCTTTCATTACACCCGAGCAACGCCGTGCTATACTACTACTAATATATATATATATATATATATATATATATATATATATATATATATACTTAATATTTACGAAGATTAACGAAACTTGTTATAAACAACCGACAATTTGAAATGATTTGTTTGAACATCACGTTTGATCGCTACCCATATTTAAGTAGATATTCTGTTTTTAATTAAACAGTATTATATATTTATGATTATTTACGAAAATGTGTGTCATTCGGTAGGATTTGAATCTGCGACCCCTATCCACATAGGGGAAGCCACCATGTGATCTTAGACCTCTCGTATTCGAAAATTGTGTTACGTTATTATCGTAAATAATTAGAATTCATTTCTATGAACTAAATTAGCTAATTTCGTCACAGCACACTATGTTCGTTCCATTAGATACAAATATATATATATATATATATATATATATATATATATATATATATATGAAATTATTTTTTTAACATTTTTTTTTTATCGATACTCGTATTTAAGTAGATATTCTGTTTATAATCAAACAGTATTATATATTTATTTCTACCGGCCTGATTATTTGCGATAAATTTTTGTTACGAGAAACCTGCAACCCCTACCCACATATGGGAAGCCTCCATGTGATTTGGGGCGTCTTAGAATGTCGATCAATATAAACGAAGTTAAATTAAGCTTATATCACTATTTTCGAATTCATCGTAATAACCATCTCTGCTCTGAAATGTATGGTAATGTCAACAAATGTAAACATGTTACGAAAATTAACGAAGATTAACGAAACTTGGTTATAAACAACCGACATTTAGAAATAATTTGTTTGAACATTATTTTTTATTGATACTCGTATTTAAGTTGATATTCTTTTTTTAATCAAACAGTATTATATAATATATATATAATTATATATTCTTGTTCTATTAGTAATGTTGGATGTATTTTTGTTCAATAACAATGCATTTCAATGTACCCTTAAAGTAAAATCCTCATCAATCTATTTATATTAGACCTAAACATAATAGCTCTAGTCTATAATCTATATATAAAAGGCAATCTGTGAGTCTGTGTATGACTGTTCCCTATGCACGCCTACATTTCTTAAGCTACGCCATTCAAACTTTCTAGAGACACATATCTACAGGGAAGCCAGGTTGACACATACTTTTTGAGTTTAAGTTCAGCAAATTTTCCTTTTTGCACTTTTTGGCCAATGAAGCCGATTGTTTACTTTTGCTCAGTAAAAGATCTAAGATCTAAAATAGTTGCTAAATTACGTCACAGAAATCAAATCACACGTATCAAATGCGACTAAAATATTTTTTTATTAAAAAAATGAGCCTTTATATTTAAATTTTATTTCGACGTTTTAAAAATTCATTTGGTCAACAAAAAAATGTGAATATTTTTCCCCGTAATTTTGTAGCAAAAGTGTTTTTTCAAACAAAAACAAACTATGTAAAAAAAAGTGCCAATGGTTAATTTAATTATTACTAAAATATTCTGAGTTGCACGGGCAACGCCGGGCTATGATGCTAGTGTTACTTAATTTATGACAAGTGATAATTCCTTTATTTCTTAATATGTAAGGGGCAAGAGTGAAAAAGTATATTGGTCCGAAGAGTGAGTTTATGGTGGATAGGAAATTAAGAATTGGAGGTTCTGGACAATTCTTCGGGTAACTTTTTTTTTTTTATCACATCACCCCAAGCAAGGCGGTAAGGCCACTGGTGTGCAAGGGGCTACGTAAGAGTGAATAGATTGGAAAAGAGAAAGCCGGACATCTTAAACAGGGAACAAGGGATGAGCCTCTTTACCTGTTCAATAGACGTGGGTGGAGTGTGAACCGGGCGATAGTTTAGTCTATCTACTCCAATTGAAAAAAAAAGTGTCAAATATTGTAATATGAGCTGTGGTAAAAAATACTAGAAAAAACCATTAACATCAAAAAATTGCAATACGAACTCTGGTAAAAAAGGGTTAAAGAACATTAGGTTTATAAGTCCCAAAAATTTAGTTGTTCTCGTCCTTAAGGACACATGGCCCAGTGGATATACACGTTGGTTAGTTGCTGACTTGACGCTTAGTTCAGTGGTGAACAAGTAACGTGCAGTGTTAGAGGGAGATAACTCATGACTTTCAATCAAGGCTTTACGCAAAGAATGAAGATGATATACCCCAGTGATTATAATAAAGGTTTCGGTTCGATATTCCTAGCATCTGAAGAAGGCCGGGGTGTACAATGGCCGAAACGTCGTACAAACGGCAACAAAGATGAGGACAATAGTTCGAACCTGGTCCAGATGGCATAGTAATAGAGCTGCTGACAGCCTTAGAAGAATATGGCATAGAAAAGATTACCGACATAATAAACGAAATTTATAGCAGCGGAATAATACCAGACGACCTATGCAAGTCGATATTTATAGCGCTGCCGAAGAAACCTGGTGCAAACGAGTGCGAACTACACAGAACTATCAGCTTAATGAGTCACATTACAAAACTGATTGTCAGAATCCTGATGAATAGAGCGAGAAGCAGAATCAGGCCAGAGATAGGGCAGAAACAGTGCGGGTTCGTCAAGGACACTGGAACAAGGAACGCCATATTCATGATTAGGATGCTCTCTGAAAGGGCATTACAAATGAAGAAAGACTTGTACCTATGCTTCATTAATTACGCGAAAGCATTCGACAAAATACGACACAAAGAATTGATGGAAATGCTAGGCAACCTCGACATTTTCGGCAAAGACATAAGAATAATCAAGAATCTCTACTGGCAGCAAACGGCCTGCATACGGACATGTAACGACCTCAGTAGATACACAAAGATAGAAAAAGGCGTAAGACAAGGATGTGTCTTTTCACCGGATTTGTTCAACCTATACAGCGAGAATATTTTGAGGACCCTAGATGACACACCAGGATTTGTTATTGGAGGCCACAACCTGAACAACATAAGATACGCGGACGATACAGTACTGATTGCGGACACGGAAAGGAAACTGCAAGATCTCATACAGAAAGTAGCAGTGGAGAGTGACAAGAAAGGACTACAAATAAACTTTAAGAAAACTGAGTGCATGGTCATCAGCAAAAGATACAACCCAAAATGCCAAATACAGGTAGGGGATAACAGAATCAAACAAGTCCAAGAATTTAAGTACCTAGGAAGTGTTCTAACAGGAGATGGAAAGTGCGACACGGAGATCCGAAGGCGAATTGGCATGGCAAAGGACGCGTTCCAGAAGATGAGCAAAATACTAACACACAGGAAAATCTCAATAGAAACGAAGAAGAGTGCTAGACTGCTACGTGATGTCAGTTCTTCAATACGGCAGTGAATGCTGGACAATATCATCGAAAATGAGGACAAAACTGGAAGCGGCCGAAATGTGGTTCTACAGAAGGATGCTACGGATATCGTGGACTGAGCATACAAGCAACGACGAAGTGTTAGAAAGAATGGCAACAAAAAGGAAATTGATACTGAGCATCAGGAAGAGACAACTGAAGTTCCTGGGACATGCAATGAGGAAGGAGAGCCTGGAGAACCTGATACTGACTGGACAGATAGAAGGAAGGAGAGACAGAGGAAGGCAGCGGATAACATATTTACAGGGTCTGATCAGGTGGATAACGGAACGGGGGTTGCCAGGAGCAACAGGAACAAACATACTAAGAGCCACAAGGGATAGGGAGACGTGGAGATCCATGATCGTCTACGTCCTGAAGGGACAGGGCACATAGAAGAAGAAGAAGAATGTAAATACTGTAAAATGTACTCAGTATGAACAGTATGAACAGTATGAACAGTATACTACTGGCCATAATTATTAGACCACCCCATTATTTTGAAAGAAATCATGTTTTTCCTACTATTTTTTAGTATTTATTGCCAAGTAGATAATTCTAAATGAAAATAAAATGGTTCTTTTGTTAATACTGCACAATAACATGTGCATGAAATGAACTGTTCTGGTGTCCAGTTTTTGTGCTCTCTTCCCCATGCTCTTCCCCATTGCTCTTCTTCTTATTGGCTGGCCGAAGCAAAGGCTTCCTGGCTGCCTTGTAAAATTTTACAAAGTAATAATAACAAAAGAACCATTCTATGTTCATTGAGAATTATCCACTTAAAAATAGTATGAAATACATCATTTTTTTAAAAACTGGGTTACCTTATAATTATGACCGGTAGTGTAGGTAAGTTTGCTTTTCATACTGTTCACATTCGGTAAGTGTTAATATTTTCCTCTCCCAATAAGAGTGGATCAGTCAGTAAAGTGCCATACGTGATACACGCTTGGGCGATCATGTCTCGAAAGAGACATGACTGACTGTGCAGAAGATTATCCCGCAGTAGGTTGCCATTGCTTTCTGCGGTAGACTGGTTGCCGACCAAGGCTATAGAACCCAATCTGTCTTGCTATTTAACCCATAACTGGAAGGAAGAGACAGATTAATACCTTTCCCAAGGGTAATTGCGCGTAAGTGAATACAATGGATTCAACTGGAATTCGAACTCGGCTCCCCGGTTTCTCCTTCCGAGCCGATATCCACTGTACCACAACGCACATCCTAAGAGTGGATAGGTTTGCCTATAATCCGGTTCATACTCTTCCTCAGTTTCTTCTTTGTTTCCAGTTTAGGATTGTGTTTCCGGTTTTTTCTAAAATCTTCTCATTCTCTTTCACTTTCAGTAGCCACTTGCGTCTTAATGGCATTATTGCTTTGCTTGGGGTGACTTGATCTATCTTTTTTTAAATTAGTTACTTTGCCGTAAGAAGATAAAAAAGTACCCTGAAAGTGATCATCTAAAACATGTGACAATGCTTTCTTTATAAACTAATACTAATGAATTTTTTTATACATTTAGAAAATTCTCGAATCACTCTTTAACTTTCTTTTTTTAATCATATCACCCCGAGCAAGGCGGTATCGCCACTGATGTGCAGGGGGCTACATAGGAGTGTAAAGATTGGAAAAGAGAAAGCCGGAAACCACATCCTAAACAGGGAACAAGGGATGAGCCACTTCTCCTGTTCAATAGACGTGGGTGGAGTGTGAACCGGGCGATAGTTTAGTCTATCTACTCCAATTGAAAAAAAAAAGTGAGAAGATTGGAAAAGAGAAAACCGGAAACCGCATCCTAAACAGGAAACAAGGGATGAGCCTCTTCACCTGTTCAATAGATGTGGGTGGAGTGTGAACCGGGCGATAGTTTAGTCTATCTACTCCAATTGAAAAAAGAAAAATGAAAAGAGTAAAAAGATTGTGAAAGAGAAAGCCGGAAACCACATCCTAAACAGGAAACAAGGGATGAGCCTCTTCACCTGTTCAATAGATGTGGGTGGAGTGTGAACCGGGCGATAGTTTAGTCTATCTATTTTTCTTTGCAAAAAAAAAAAAAAAAAAAAACAGAAAAAATGTTTGAAAATCTTTTGTAGCTGGTTTTCTTGTTTAGACGACCATTATTTTCATATTGTAAGTGACGACAATTCGTTCTCCTCCTCTCTAGACACCCCAGGCCTAATATCCCCAGCAACTTTATCCAATCACCTCACTGTCACTTCAGAGTGTAAAGATCAACTCAATTTCGAACCCCAACAATGCCGTCTCCTCAGGGGTCTGGAATCATGAATGACAACTTAGTGGGCGATGTTATCCAGAATTGGTCAACTAGAAAGGCGTGGGCGGTCGAGGTGTCAGTGAGTGGGGGAAAGGGCAAGGTGGGTCGTTGGCCAGTTGAATTTTTTTTTTTTGTTCTTTATGGTACGTCTTTCTTTGCCTTTACTCTTTGTTTGCCTAAAGAGACCTTCGAGCAAGAAATCTAACCAATCAATGAACCGTTGTGAAGAACCAGTTGACCACTGTCCGAAAATGAACTGACCTAGAAGCTTCTTCTTTTTCTTCTTCTTCTTCTTCTTCTACAAATACGAGTAATAATAATACTTCTGCTATTACTAATTTTTAAAACATTTCCGAGACTTTTTTTGTATAGTTTTAACTTCATCATCGTAATCTACCTGTTATTCTCTTACTTCCTCCTTTGAGGTACAGTGGATATCGGCGCGGAACGAGAAGATGGGGAGCCGAGTTCGAATTCCAGCTGAATCCATTGTATTCACTTACGCGCAAATACCCTTGGGAAAGGTATTAATCCGTCTCTTCCTTCCAGTTATGAGTAAAATAGCAGGACAGATTGGGTTCTATAGCTTTGGCTGGCAACCAGTCTACCGCAGAAAGCAATGGCAACCTACTGTGGGATAATCTTCTGCCCAGTCAGTCATGTCTCTTTCGAGATATGATCGACTAAAGCGTGTATCACGTATGGCACTTAACTGACTGACTGAATATAATAGAAACATGATTAAGGCTTCTACTGGGCATAAAGTGGGTGATCGGTTTTCTATTGTTATGAAGTAAGAAACTGACCCCACTCTAATTACTACTTAATAATATAATACATATCTTCTCCGTCTAGCTATGAAACAAATATCAGGACTGATTGGGTTCTATAGCCTTGGCTGGCAACCAGTCTACTGCAGAAAGCAATGACAACCTACTGCAGGATAATCTTCTCCCAGTCAGTCATGTCTCTTTCGAGATATGATTTCCCAAAGCGTATATCACGTATGGCACTTAACTGACTGACTGAATTTAATAGTTAGAAACATGATTAAGGCTTCGACTGTGCAGAAAGTGGGGGATCGGTTTTCTATTTTTATGAAGTAAGAAACTGATCGCCCCTCTAATTACTACTTAATAATATAATATATATCTTCTCCCTCTAGCTATGAATCAAATAACAGGTATGTTTGGGTTCTATAGCCTTGGCTGGCAACCAGTCTACTGCAGAAAGCAATGACAACCAACTGCGGGATAATCTTTTCCTTCAAAAATGTGTATTTTTTTTTATACAAGTATTTTTATACTTTCATAGTGTTTTGACCCCATTTTGGGAGTTAACTATTTGCCCATAGCTGGGACCCTAACAGGTGCTACCACTCCGGGTCAGGGTGGAAAAAATAAAATTGACTGAGAAGTAATAAGCTGGAAGAGAATTCTACAAACGAGAATTGCCTTAGAATCAGCTGTTAACGTAGAACTTGCGGTTACATCAAGTCATTTAGACTGTAAGATGATGAAACCTTGCCGCCAAACTAGTACTGCGTTTAAATTCGTAAAATCAACGTTCTATAGAGGAATATTCATCAGAACAGTTACCATGAAAGGATTTATAAAAAAGGCTCAGGGAAGCTACGTTACGGCGATGAGACAGGGACCGAAGCCAAGATGCTAGGTCAGGACAAATAATAAAACAAAATGTTAGCATAGAACTTACAGTTACATCTAGACATTTCTATTGTGAATTGATGAGACCTTGCTGCCAATCTAGTAATGCGCTTAAATTCATGAAGTCTACGTATTATAGAGAAAAGTTCATCAGAATAATTACCATGAAATGTTTATAGGAAAAGTACTGGGAAGCTACGTTACGGCGATGGGAAAGTGATTGAAGCTGCGATGCCAAATCAGGGCCAGTAATATTGCAGATTCTTCCTTGTATTTTGTCAAGACTCTAAATATATGTTTTTTTTTTTTTTTTTTTTTTTTTACAAAATAGTATTATGGCGTTAAAGACAAGAAATATTTATTATAATAGGCCATGATGAATTTTAAAACAAAAACAACAGAACAGTAAACAGGGTAAAAATTATGAAAATAAATGTCATGGATAACATGGAACAACGAGTGTGCTATTGCCAAAATCTGAAGGTGTTGGAAACGCTGTTTACCAAGCCCAGGCGAACCTCTCTTTGTAAACAAAGGTACAGTTTACTTGGGTTTGCTCTGCTGGGTCTCTATTATCTTCAGATGTAATAACTTTTATTTTTTCTTTTCCGTTCATTATAGTAAAAATTTTGTCTTCAATGCCATTATATATATATACTTTCCTCTCCTTTACTTGATTTTTGACGGCTTATCAATGTTTTAGTATATATTCTGAGATTATTATTGCGTTCATATTTTTTTTAATAACGATGATTTATCCAAATGCAAGTCCTACTATTTAACCCATAGCTGGGGGAATGGAGTCATACCTTTCTCAACTGTATTTGCGCGTAAGTGATTATAACGAACCCGACTAGAATTCGAATTCGGTTTCTTATTACGAGCCGCTATTGATTACACCACCCACACATCTCACGCATTACACACACACACACACACACACACATATATATATATATATATATATATATATATATGTGTGTGTGTGTGTGTGTGTGTGTGTACCTGAATTGTTTATTGTGGAATGCTCTTTTTTGTGCAGGTATATCAATGATTTTGTAATGTGCTTGCTGACCCTTCAACAAGGTGACGCATTGTAACGATCGCCGGGCGGATTTATTGCGATTGATGTCGACAATTTGTTTCATGTGTTTACCTTTTTTATTATTTGTTTTAATTTATTTTTTGCTATCTTTCTATTTATTTTATTTATTGATTTCTGTCACTTTCTTTAACAATACCCGTTCGTGAGAATGAAACTGGACCAAATATCGACTTCAATGGAGACATCGTTCTGAAATAATTTTTGTCATTCCATTTTTTTTTTGTTTGATATTTTGGTTTTTCGTTTTCTCGTGTTTATTCCACAGCCTTCTTCTTCTTATTATTCTTCTTCTTCTTCTTCTTCTTCTAAATCACTATATTTGTTAAATAGCAGAACTAATGCAAACTTTTAACGTTTTACTTTGACTATTTATTTCTGAAATAAGTCATTTTCAATATCTTGGTATTATTTCAAACCATTTTTCTCATCTTGATTGATACAGACGTTTCGACCAAGCACCCTCTGTTCATCATCACTTGTCCATGATATGGGTTATCTGTTGAACCCACTGACATAACCAGTTATCAAAACTATCTGACACTGAAGATAAAAGGCTTCAAATATACCCCACTAATATTCTTCGGAGCGGTGACGTA
Organism: Ascarosepion bandense; assembly: GCA_037127315.1. Taxonomy (NCBI): domain Eukaryota; kingdom Metazoa; phylum Mollusca; class Cephalopoda; order Sepiida; family Sepiidae; genus Ascarosepion; species Ascarosepion bandense. The sequence continues at coordinate 561,713 of JBBBDQ010000911.1, read as the reverse complement.
ATGGGTATATAGATTAGACATGTGTTACTATCATCTAGGGGTCATGAGTTCAATCCTTAGATCGGGTAAAGAATAGAACAAGCAAGAACAATAATTTATTTCAGAGGATATATAATCTAAAGATAATCTATCTTCGAAACGTTGTTTATAAACATCTATATCAATCCAAATAAGAACAATAGTTCAAAATAATGCCAAGATATTTAATTCTGTACATCTAGGGTCAGTCAGTTAAGTGTCATACGTGAAACACGCTTGGGCGATCATGTCTCGAAAAAGACATGACTGGCTGGGCAGAAGATTATCCCGTAGTAGGTTGCCATTGCTTTCTGCGGTAGACTGGTTTCCAGTCAAGGCTATAGAACCCAATCTGTCCTGTTATTTGACTCATAGTTAGAGGCAGAAAATATATATTATATTATAAAGTAGTAATTAAAGGGGGATCAGTTTATTACTTCCTAACAATAGAAAACCGATCCTCCACTTTATGCCCAATAGAAGCCTTAATCATGTTTCTAACTATTATATTCAGTCAGTCAGTTAAGTACCATACGTGAGACACGCTTGGGCGATCATGTCTCGAAAGAGACATGACTGACTGGGCAGAAGATTATCCCGCAGTAGGTTGCCATTGCTTTCTGCGGTAGACTGGTTGCCGACCAAGGCTATAGAACCCAGTCTGTCCTGTTATTTAACCCATAACTGGAAGGAATAGACGGATTAATACCTTTCCCAAGGGTATCTGCGCGTAAGTGAATGCAATGAATTCGGCTGGAATTCGAACTTGCCCCCCACCCCCGATTTCTCGTTCCGAGCCGATATCCACTGGACCACTACGCACATCCTGCTAGGGTATCCGTCTAAATTCTGAAATTTTGTTTTTAATTAATTATCATAATCATCATCTCACCCTTTATGCACCCAATCAATGGTGTGTAGGACAATAACTTTTTGTTACTGTTTCCGTAACAAACTGTTTTTTTATAGGGCAGGATTATTTGGCCTGCGCCAAACGCCCAAACGTGGGGGACCGGTGGACCATTCTTGGTACTTACGTTTACAGCGCCTGGTATTCCGAAATGGTCACCTATCTAAGTACTGACCAGGTTTGATATTGCTTAACTTCGGAGATCGGACGAGAATCGTTGTATTCAACACGATATAACTGTAGACTTTAATTAATTATATTTTCTCTTAAATAAGAGTAGATAGGTTCGCCTGTCGTCCGTTTCGCACTCTTTAGAACAGGAATAAAAAAAACTTTGTTTTTTGCTTTCCTGTTCAAGATTAGGTTTCATATTCCTCTTAAAATTTGTTTCCTTCTCTTTTATCTCCAGTAATTTCTAGAGGATGTGCGTTGTGGAGAGAGGATGTGCGTTGTGATGCAGTGGATATCGCCTTTGGAACGAGAAATCGGGGAGCCGAGTTCGAATTCCAGTTGAATTCCTTGCATTCACTTACGCGCAAATACCCTTGGGAAAGGTATTAATCCGTCTCTTCCCTCCACTTATGGGTTAAATAATAGGGCAAACTGGGTTCTATAGCCTTAAATGGCAACTAGTCTAACGTAGTAAGTAATGGTAACCTACTATTTAACCCATAGCTGGGGGGAATGGCGTCATACCTTTCTCAACTGTATTTGCGGAATAATTATCTACCCAGTCAGTCATGTCTCGAAATAGACATGATCGCCCAAGCGTGTATCACGTATGGCACTTAACTATAGATGTACGTTGTGATGCAATGGATATCGACTCGGAATGACAAATCGAGGAATCGAGTTCAAATTTCAGTTGAATTCCTCGCATTCACTTACGCACAAATACCCTTGGGAATGGTAGTAATCCGTTTCTGCCCTCCGATTATGGGTTAAATAACAGGACAGATTGGATTTTATATTCTGACTGGCAACCAGTCTACCACAGAAAGCAATGGCAACCTAGTGCAAGATAATCTTCTACCCAGTCTTTTGAGACATGATCGCCCAGTCGTGTATCACGTATGGCAATTAACTGACTGACTGAACTTCTGGAATCTTGCTAGCATTATTGACATCTTCGGAGAGGGTTGATTAAAAAAAACAGTCCTCAATTTTTCTTTTCTATTTTTCTCCATTTATTCGTCATATTTTTGCTTCGTGGGATTATTATCATTCTTCTGTTTGTTCCTCGAGTAGCTCTTGAGCCTTGTACATGGTGAACATCATTGTAAAATGAGAAGACTTTTTCGTTGCATACGCGATCACTCCATTGTATTCGCAGCATCTTTCTCGAGAACCATATTTCTGTTACCTCTAATTGTAGAATTCAGTTGTTTCTGTTGGTTGAAGTCTCTTGTTCATCGGTGGGGTAATTCTACAGTATTTACTGCTATATAGGAAGAATGATATTACGTAACAATTTTGATCTATTTTCTTTGTTTCTGTTTGTTGAAGTCTCTTCTTCATATGTGAGGGAATTTTCCAGTATTCCCTGCCGCATAGGTGAACTTATATTACGTAACATTTCAGTAGTTGATTTTTGTTTCTATTGGTTGAAGTCTTTTCTTCATATAAAATATACTTATTCATATACTTACTGCTGTATAGGAAGACTAATATTACGTAAGAGTTCTAAGCTCTTTTATTTGTTTATGTTGGCTGAAGCCTTTTCATATGTGACATTGTCCAGTATTCATTGCTATATAAGGAGACTGATATTACGTAACATTTCATAAGTCTTTTCTTTTCTATTAGTTGAATTCTCTTCTTCATATGTAAGAAGATAGTCTAGTATTTACTGCCATTTAAAGAGACATATTGCATAACAGTTCTGAACTGTTTTATTTATTTCTATAGGTTGAAATATCGTCTTCATATGTGAGAAAATTGTGTAGTATTTACTCCCATTTAGAAAGACTGATATTACGTAACAGTTCTGAACTGTTTTCTTTGTTTTGTATTTGTTGAAATATCGTCTTCATATGTGAGAAAATTGTGTAGTATTTACTGCCATTTAGAAAGACTGATATTACGTAACAGATTTGAACTGTTTTCTTTGTTTCTATTGGTTAATGTATCGTCTTCATATGTGAGAAAATTGTGTAGTATTTACTGCCATTTAGAAAGACTGATATTACGTAACAGTTCTGAACTGTTTTCTTTGTTTCTATTGGTTAATGTATCGTCTTCATATGTGAGAAAATAGTGTGGTATTTACTGCCATTTAGAAAGACTGATATTACGTAACAGTTCTAAAATGTTTTCTTTGTTTCTATTGGTTAATGTATCGTCCTCATATGTGAGAAAATAGTGTGGTATTTACTGCCATTTAGAAAGACTGATATTACGTAACAGTTCTGAACTGTTTTATTTATTTCTATAGGTTGAAATATCGTCTTCATATGTGAGAAAATTGTGTAGTATTTACTCCCATTTAGAAAGACTGATATTACGTAACAGTTCTGAACTGTTTTCTTTGTTTTGTATTTGTTGAAATATCGTCTTCATATGTGAGAAAATTGTGTAGTATTTACTGCCATTTAGAAAGACTGATATTACGTAACAGTTTTGAACTGTTTTCTTTGTTTCTATTGGTTAATGTATCGTCTTCATATGTGAGAAAATTGTGTAGTATTTACTCCCATTTAGAAAGACTGATATTACGTAACAGTTTTGAACTGTTTTCTTTGTTTCTATTGGTTAATGTATCGTCTTCATATGTGAGAAAATTGTGTAGTATTTACTCCCATTTAGAAAGACTGATATTACGTAACAGTTTTGAACTGTTTTCTTTGTTTCTATTGGTTAATGTATCGTCTTCATATGTGAGAAAATAGTGTGGTATTTACTGCCATTTAGAAAGACTGATATTACGTAACAGTTCTGAACTGTTTTCTTTGTTTCTATTGGTTAATGTATCGTCCTCATATGTGAGAAAATAGTGTGGTATTTACTGCCATTTAGAAAGACTGATATTACGTAACAGTTCTGAACTGTTTTATTTATTTCTATAGGTTGAAGTATCTTCTTCATATGTGAGAAAATTGTGTAGTATTTACTACCATTTGAAAAGCTGATATTACGTAACAGTTCTAAACTGTTTCCTTTGTTCTATCGGTTGAAATATCGTCTTCATATATGAGAAAATTATTGTGGTATTTACTGCCATTTTAGAAAGACTGATATTACGTAACAGTTCTGAACTGTTTTCTTTGTTCCTATCCCGGTTGAAATATCGTCTTCATATGTGAGAAAATTGTGTAGTATTTACTGCCATTTAGAAAGACTGATATTACGTAACAGTTCTGAACTGTTTTCTTTGTTTCTATTGGTTGAAATATCGTCTTCATATGTGAGAAAATTGTGTAGTATTACTGCCATTTAGAAAGACTGATATTACGTAACAGTTCCTGAACTATTTTTCTTTGTTTCTATTGGTTGAAATATCGTCTTCATATGTAGAAAAAATTGTGTAGTATTTACTGCCATTTAGAAAGACTGATATTACGTAACAGTTCTGAACTGTTTTCTTTGTTTCTATTGGTTAATGTATCGTCTTCATATGTGAAAAAATTGTGTAGTATTTACTGCCATTTAGAAAGACTGATATTACGTAACAGTTCTGAACTGTTTCTTTGTTCTATCGGTTGAAATATCGTCTTCATATGAGAGAAAATTGTGTAGTATTTACTGCCATTTAGAAAGACTTATATTACGTAACAGTTCTGAACTGTTTTCTTTGTTTCTATTGGTTAATGTATCGTCCTCATATGTGAGAAAATAGTGTGGTATTTACTGCCATTTGAAAGACTGATATTACGTAACAGTTCTGAACTGTTTTATTTATTTCTATAGGTTGAAGTATCTTCTTCATATGTGAGGAAAATGTGTAGTATTTGCTACCATTTAGAAAGACTGATATTACGTAACAGTTCTAAACTGTTTCCTTTGTTCCTATCGGTTGAAATATCGTCTTCATATGTGAGAAAATTGTGTGGTATTTACTGCCATTTTAGAAAGACTGATATTGCGTAACAGTTCTGAACTGTTTTCTTTGTTCCTATCGGTTGAAATATCATCTTTATATGTGAGAAAATTGTGTAGTATTTACTGCCATTTTAGAAAGACTGATATTACGTAACAGTTCTGAACTGTTTTCTTTGTTTCTATTGGTTGAAATATCGTCTTCATATGTGAGAAAATTGTGTAGTATTACTGCCATTTAGAAAAGGAACTGATATTACGTAACAGTTCTGAACTGTTTTCTTTGTTTCTATTGGTTGAAATATCGTCTTCATATGTGAGAAAATTGTGTAGTATTTACTGCCATTTAGAAAGACTGATATTGTAAGTTCTGAACTGTTTTCTTTGTTTCTATTGGTTAATGTATCGTCTTCATATGTGAGAAAATTGTATAGTATTACTGCCCATTTAGAAAGACTGATATTACGTAACGGTTCTGAACTGTTTTCTTTGTACCTATCGGTTGAAATATCGTCTTCATATGAGAGAAAATTGTGTAGTATTTACTGCCATTTAGAAAGACTTATATTACGTAACAGTTCTGAACTGTTTTCTTTGTTTCTATTGGTTGAAATATCGTCTATATATGTGAGAAAATTGTGTGGTATTTACTGCCATTTAGAAAGACTGATATTACGTAACAGTTCTGAACTGTTTTCTTTGTTTCTATTGGTTGAAATATCGTCTTCATATGTGAGAAAATTGTGTAGTATTTACTGCCATTTAGAAAGACTGATATTACGTAACAGTTCTGAACTGTTTTCTTTGTTTCTATTGGTTAATGTATCGTCTTCCTATGTGAGAAAATTGTGTAGTATTTACTGCCATTTAGAAAGACTGATATTACGTAACAGTTCTGAACTGTTTTCTTTGTTCCTATCGGTTGAAATATCGTCTTCATATGTGAGAAAATTGTGTAGTATTTACTGCCATTTAGAAAGACTGATATTACATAACAGTTCTGAACTGTTTTCTTTGTTCCTATCGGTTGAAATATCGTCTTCATATGTGAGAAAATTGTGTAGTATTTACTGCCATTTAGAAAGACTGATATTACGTAACAGTTCTGAACTGTTTTCTTTGTTTCTATTGGTTGAAATATCGTCTTCATATGTGAGAAAATTGTGTAGTATTTACTGCCATTTAGAAAGACTGATATTACGTAACAGTTCTGAACTGTTTTCTTTGTTTCTGTCGGTTGAGATATCGTCTTCATATGTGAGAAAATTGTGTAGTATTTACTGCCATTTAGAAAGACTTATATTACGTAACAGTTCTGAACTGTTTTCTTTGTTTCTATTGGTTAATGTATCGTCTTCATATGTGAGAAAATTGTGTGGTATTTACTGCCATTTAGAAAGACTGATATTACGTAACAGTTCTGAACTGTTTTCTTTGTTTCTATTGGTTGAAATATCGTCTTCATATGTGAGAAAATTGTGTAGTATTTACTGCCATTTAGAAAGACTGATATTACGTAACAGTTCTGAACTGTTTTCTTTGTTTATATTGGTTGAAATATCGTCTTCATATGTGAGAAAATTGTATAGTATTTACTGCCATTTAGAAAGACTGATATTGCATAATGATTCTGAACTGTTTTCTTTGTTCCTATCGGTTGAAACTATATTCTTCATATGCTTGAGAAAATTGTGTAGTATTTACTGCCATTTAGAAAGACTGATATTACATAACAAGTTCTGAACTATTTTGGCATTTCCTATTGGTTGAAATATCACGATATTCATATGTGAGAAAATTGTGTAGTATTTACTGCCATTTAGAAAGACTGATATTACGTAACAGTTTCTGAACTGATTTTCTTTGTTTCTATTGGTTGAAATATCGTCTTCATATGTGAGAAAATTGTGTAGTATTTACTGCCATTTAAAAGGAACTTATATTACATGTAGTTCTGAACTGTTTCTTTGTTCTATCGGTTGAAATATCGTCTTCATATATGAAAATTGTATGGTATTTACTGCCATTTAAGAAGAGCCTTGATATTTGCTGATTTTTGAACTGTTTTCTTTGTTTGTATTAGTTGAAATATCGTCTTCATATGTGAGAAAATTGTATAGTATTTACTGTTTAGAAAGGGCCGATATTACGTAACAGTTTTGAACTGTTTTCTTTGTTTCTATTGATTTCAAAATGTATTCTTCTGTGTGAGAAAATTGTGTAGTATTTGCTGCCATTTAGAAAGACTGATATTACGTAACAGTTCTGAACTGTTTTCTTTATTTCTACTGGTTGAAATATTGTCTTCATATGTAGAGAAAATAGTGTGGTATTTGCCATTTAGAAAGACTGATATTACGCGTAACAATTCTGAACTATTTTGTTTCTGTTAGTTAATGTATCGTCTTCATATTGCGAAGAAATAATTATGATATTTACTGCCATTTAGAAAGGAGCCTGATATTACGTAACAGTTCTGAACTGTTTCATTTTATTTCTAGGTTGAAATATCGTCTTCATATGTGAAAAGTGTGTAATGTTTACTCCCATTTAGAAAGACTGATATTATATAGCTTGATTGAAACTGTTTTCTTTGTTTTATATTTGTTGAAATATCGTCTTCATATGTAGAAAATTGTGTAATATTTACTGCCATTTAGAAGAGCCTGATATTACGTAACAGTTTTGAACTGTTTTCTTTGTTTCTATTAGTTGACCTGTCGATATTTCATATGTGAGAAAATTGTGTAGTATTACTCATTTAGAAAGACGATATTACCTTAACAGTTTTGAACTGTTTTCTTTGTTTCTATTGGTTAATGTATCGTCTTCATGTGTGAGAAAATTGTGTAGCATTGCTCCATTTAGAAAGACTGATATTACGTAACAGTTCTGAACTGTTTTCTTTGTTTCTATTGGTTGTTATCGTCCTCATATGTGAGAAAATAGTGTGGTATTTATAATTGAAGACTGATATTACGTAACAGTTCTGAACTGTTTTATTTATTTTCTATGGGTTGATATCTTCCTTGTGTGAGAAAATTGTGTAGTATTTACTACCATTTAGAAAGACTGATATTACGTAACAGTTCTGAACTGTTTCCTTTGTTTCTATTGGTTGAAATATCGTCTTCATATGTAGAAGGAATTGTGTAGTGTTTACTGCCATTTGAAAGACTGATATTGTATAACAGTTCTGAACTGTTTTCTTGTTCCTATCAGTTTTGAAATATCGTCTTCATATACTTTGAGAAAATAATTATGATATTTACTGCCATTTAGAAAGACTGATATTACGTAACAGTTCTGAACTGTTTTCTTTGTTTCTATCAGTTGAAATATCGTCTTCATATATGAGAAAATTGTGTAGTATTTACTGCCATTTAGAAAGACTGATATTACGTAACAGTTCTGAACTGTTTCGCTTTGTTTCAATGATTTAAATATCGTCTTCATATGCTTGAGAAAATTGTGTATTATTTACTGCATTTAGAAAGACTGATATGCATAACAGTTCTAGACACTGCTTTGTTTCTATTGGTTGAAATATCGTCTTCATATGTGAAAAATTGTGTAGTATTTTACTGCCATTTAGAAAGACTGATAATGCCTTGCTTGATTCTAGACTGTTTTCTTTGTTTCTCTTCGGTTAATACTTATCGTCTTCATATGTAGAAATTTGTGTAGTATTTACACCATTTAGAAAGACTGATATTACGTAACACTTCTGAACTGTTTTCTTTGTTCCTATCGGTTGAAATATCGTCTTCATATGTGAGAAAATTGTGTAGTATTTACTGCCATTTAGAAAGACTGATATTACATAACAGTTCTGAACTGTTTGCTTTGTTTCTATTGGTTGAAATATCGTCTTCATATGTGAGAAAATTGTGTAGTATTTACTGCCATTTAGAAAGACTGATATTACTTAACAGTTCTGAACTGATTTCTTTGTTTCTATTGGTTGAAATATCGTCTTCATATGTGAGAAAATTGTGTAGTATTTACTGCCATTTAGAAAGACTTATATTACGTAACAGTTCTGAACTGTTTTCTTTGTTTCTATTGGTTAATGTATCGTCTTCATATGTGAGAAAATTGTCTAGTATTTACTGCCATTTAGAAAGACTGATATTACGTAACAGTTTTGAACTGTTTTCTTTGTTTGTATTGGTTGAAATATCGTCTTCATATCTGAGAAAATTGTGTAGTATTTACTGCTATTTAGAAAGACTGATATTACGTAACAGTTTTGAACTGTTTTCTTTGTTTCTATTGCTGAAATATCGTCTTCATATGTGAGAAAATTGTGTAGTATTTACTGCCATTTAGAAAGACTGATATTACGTAACAGTTCTGAACTGTTTTCTTTGTTTCTACTGGTTGAAATATTGTCTTCATATGTGAGAAAATAGTGTGGTATTTACTGCCATTTAGAAAGACTGATATTACGTAACAGTTCTGAACTGTTTTCTTTGTTTCTATTGGTTAATGTATCGTCTTCACATGGAGAAAATAAAAAGACATTTACTGCCATTTAGAAAGACTGATATTACGCAATAGTTCTGAACTGTTTCATTTATTTCTATAGGTTGAAATATCGTCTTCATATGTGAGAAAATTGTGTAGTATTTACTCCCATTTAGAAAGACTGATATTACAACAGTTCTGAACTGTTTTCTTTGTTTTATTTGTTGAAATATCGTCTTCATATGTGAGAAAATTGTGTAATATTTACTGCCATTTAGAAAGACTGATATTACGTAAAATAGCTTTGAACTGTTTTCTTTGTTTCTATTGGTTAATGTAATGTCTTCATATGAGAAAATTGTGTAGTATTTACTGCCATTTAGAAAGACTGATATTACGTAACAGTTCTGAACTGTTTTCTTTGTTTCTATTGGTTAATGTATCGTCTTCATATGTGAGAAAATTGTGTAGTATTTACCTCATTTAGAAAGACTGATATTACGTAACAGTTTTGAACTGTTTTCTTTGTTTCTATTGGTTAATGTATCGTCTTCATATGTGAGAAAATAGTGTGGTATTTACTGCCATTTAGAAAGACTATTATTACGTAACAGTTCTGAACTGTTTTCTTTGTTTCTATTGGTTGTTATCGTCTTCATATGTGAGAAAATAGTGTGGTATTTACTGCCATTTAGAAAGACTGATATTACGTAACAGTTCTGAACTGTTTTATTTATTTCTATAGTTGAAGTATCTTCTTCATATGTGAGAAATTGTGTAGTATTTACTACCATTTAGAAAGACTGATATTACGTAACAGTTCTGAACTGTTTCCTTTGTTTCTATTGGTTGAAATATCGTCTTCATATGTAGAAAATCGTGGTATTTACTGCCATTTAGAAAGACTGATATTACGTAACAGTTCTGAACTGTTTTCTTTGTTCCTATCGGTTGAAATATCGTCTTTCATATGTGAGAAAATTGTGTAGTATTTACTGCCATTTAGAAAGACTGATATTACGTAACAGTTCTGAACTGTTTTTGTTTTTATTGATATTGAAATATCGTCTTCATATGTGAGAAAATTGTGTAGTATTTACTGCCATTTAGAAAGACTGATATTACGTAACAGTTCTGAACTGTTTTCTTTGTTTCTATTGGTTGAAATATCGTCTTCATATGTGAGAAAATTGTGTAGTATTTACTGCCATTTAGAAAGACTTATATTACGTAACAGTTCTGAACTGTTTTCTTTGTTTCTATTGGTTAATGTATCGTCTTCATATGTGAGAAAATTGTGTAGTATTTACTGCCATTTAGAAAGACTGATATTACGTAACAGTTTTGAACTGCTTTGTTTCTATTGGTTGAAATATCGTCTTCATATGTGAGAAAATTGTGTAGTATTTACTGCTATTTAGAAAGACTGATATTACGTAACAGTTCTGAACTTACTTTTATTTCTATTGGTTGAAATATCGTCTATATATGTGAGAAAATTGTGGTATTTACTGCCATTTAGAAAGACTGATATTACGTAACAGTTCTGAACTGTTTTCTTTGTTTCTATTGGTTGAAATATCGTCTTCATATGTGAGAAAATTGTGTAGTATTTACTGCCATTTAGAAAGACTGATATTACGTAACAGTTCTGAACTGTTTTCTTTGTTTCTATTGTTACTGTATCGTCTTCCTATGTGAGAAAATTGTGTAGTATTTACTGCCATTTAGAAAGACTGATATTACGTAACAGTTCTGAACTGTTTTCTTTGTTCCTATCGGTTGAAATATCGTCTTCATATGTGAGAAAATTGTGTAGTATTTCACTGCCATTTAGAAAGACTGATATTACATAACAGTTCTGAACTGTTTTCTTTGTTCCTATCGGTTGAAATATCGTCTTCATATGTAAGAAAATTGTGTAGTATTTACTGCCATTTAGAAAGACTGATATTACGTAACAGTTCTGAACTGTTTTCTTTGTTTCTATTGGTTGAAATATCGTCTTCATATGTGAGAAAATTGTGGTAGTATTTACTGCCATTTAGAAAGACTGATATTACGTAACAGTTCTGAACTGTTTTCTTTGTTTCTTGTTGGTTGAAATATCGTCTTCATATGTGAGAAAATTGTGTAGTATTTACTGCCATTTAGAAAGACTTATATTACGTAACAGTTCTAAACTGTTTTCTTTGTTTCTATTGGCTAATGTATCGTCTTCATATGTGAGAAAATTGTAGTATTTACTGCCATTTAGAAAGACTGATATTACGTAACAGTTTTGAACTGTTTTCTTTGTTTCTATTGGTTGAAATATCGTCTTCATATGTGAGAAAATTGTGTAGTATTTACTGCCATTTAGAAAGACTGATATTACGTAACAGTTCTGAACTGTTTCCTTTGTTTCTATTGCTGAAATATCGTCTTCATATATGAGAAAATTGTGTGGTATTTACTGCCATTTAGAAAGACTGATATTACGTAACAGTTCTGAACTGGCTTTTTGTTTCTTATTAAGTTGAACATCGTCTTCATATGTGAGAAAATTGTGTAGTATTTACTCCCATTTAGAGCACTGATATTACGTAACAGTTCTGAACTGTTTTCTTTGTTTCTATTGGTTAATGTATCGCCTTCATATGTGAGAAAATTGTGTAGTATTTACTGCCATTTAGAAAGACTGATATTACGTAACAGTTCTGAACTGTTTTCTTTGTTCCTATCGGTTGAAATATCGTCTTCATATGTGAGAAAATTATGTAGTATTTACTGCCATTTAGAAAGACTGATATTACATAACAGTTCTGAACTGTTTGCTTTGTTTCTATTGGTTGAAATATCGTCTTCATATGTGAGAAAATTGTGTAGTATTTACTGCTATTTAGAAAAGACTGATATTACGTAACAGTTTTGAACTGTTTTCTTTGTTTCTATTGGTTGAAATATCGCTCTACATGTGAGAAAATTGTGTAGTATTTACTGCCATTTAGAAAGACTGATATTACGTAACAGTTCTGAACTGTTTCCTTTGTTTCTATTGGTTGAAATATCGTCTATATATGTGAGAAAATTGTGTGGTATTTACTGCCATTTAGAAAGACTGATATTACGTAACAGTTCTGAACTGTTTTCTTTGTTTCTATTGGTTGAAATATCGTCTTCATATGTGAGAAAATTGTGTAGTATTTACTGCCATTTAGAAAGACTGATATTACGTAACAGTTCTGAACTGTTTTCTTTGTTTCTATTGTTAATGTATCGTCTTCCATGTGAGAAAATTGTGTAGTATTTACTGCCATTTAGAAAGACTGATATTACGTAACAGTTCTGAACTGTTTTCTTTGTTCCTATCGGTTGAAATATCGTCTTCATATGTGAGAAAATTGTGTAGTATTTACTGCCATTTAGAAAGACTGATATTACATAACAGTTCTGAACTGTTTTCTTTGTTCCTATCGGTTGAAATATCGTCTTCATATGTGAGAAAATTGTGTAGTATTTACTGCCATTTAGAAAAAGACTGGGCTTACGTAACAGTTCTGAACTGTTTTCTTTGTTTTTATTGGTTGAAATATCGTCTTCATATGTGAGAAAATTGTGTAGTATTTACTGCCATTTAGAAAGACTGATATTACGTAACAGTTCTGAACTGTTTTCTTTGTTTCTGTTGGTTGAAATATCGTCTTCATATGTGAGAAAATTGTGTAGTATTTACTGCCATTTAGAAAGACTTATATTACGTAACAGTTCTGAACTGTTTTCTTTGTTTCTATTGGTTAATGTATCGTCTTCATATGTGAGAAAATTGTGTAGTATTTACTGCCATTTAGAAAGACTGATATTACGTAACAGTTTTGAACTGTTTTCTTTGTTTCTATTGGTTGAAATATCGTCTTCATATGTGAGAAAATTGTGTAGTATTTTTACTGCCATTTAGAAAGACTGATATTACGTAACAGTTCTGAATTGTTTTCGAGCTTATTGCTGAAATATCGTCTTCATATATGAGAAAAATTGTGTGGTATTTACTGCCATTTAGAAAGACTGATATTACGCAACAGTTCTGAACTGTTTTCTTTGTTTCTATTGGTTGAAATATCGTCTTCATATGTGAGAAAATTGTGTAGTATTTACTCCCATTTAGAAAGACTGATATTACGTAACAGTTCTGAACTGTTTTCTTTGTTTTCATTGGTTAATGTATCGCCTTCATATGTAGAAAAATTGTGTAGTATTTAATGGCCATTTAGAAAGACTGATATTACGTAACAGTTCTGAACTGTTTTCTTTGTTCCTATCGGTTGAAATATCGTCTTCATATGTGAGAAAATTGTGTAGTATTTACTGCCATTTAGAAAGACTGATATTACATAACAGTTCTGAACTGTTTGCTTTGTTTCTATTGGTTGAAATATCGTCTTCATATGTGAGAAAATTGTGTAGCATTTACTGCTATACTTTAGAAAGACTGATATTACGTAACAGTTCTGAACTGTTTTCTTGTTTCTATTGGTTGAAATATCGTCTTCATATGTGAGAAAATTGTGTGGTATTTACTGCCATTTAGAAAGACTTATATTACGTAACAGTTCTGAACTGTTTTCTTTGTTTCTATTGGTTAATGTATCGTCTTCACATGTGAGAAAATTGTGTAGTATTTACTGCCATTTAGAAAGACTGATATTACGTAACAGTTTTGAACTGTTTTCTTTGTTTGTATTGGTTGAAATATCGTCTTCATATGTGAGAAAATTGTGTAGTATTTCCTGCTATTTAGAAAGACTGATATTACGTAACAGTTTTGAACTGTTTTCTTTGTTTCTATTGGTTGAAATATCGTCTTCATATGTGAGAAAATTGTGTAGTATTTACTGCCATTTAGAAAGACTGATATTACGTAACAGTTCTGAACTGTTTTCTTTGTTTCTACTGGTTGAAATATTGTCTTCATATGTGAGAAAATAGTGTGGTATTTACTGCCATTTAGAAAGACTGATATTACGTAACAGTTCTGAACTGTTTTCTTTGTTTCTATTGGTTAATGTATCGTCTTCATATGTGAGAAAATAGTGTGATATTTACTGCCATTTAGAAAGACTGATATTACGTAACAGTTCTGAACTGTTTTCTTTGTTTCTATCGGTTGAAATATCGTCTTCATATGTGAGAAAATTGTGTAGTATTTACTGCCATTTAGAAAGACTGATATTACGTAACAGTTCTGAACTGTTTTCTTTGTTTCTATTGGTTGAAATATTGTCTTCGTATGTGAGAAAATTGTGTAGTATTTACTGCCATTTAGAAAGACTGATATTACGTAACAGTTCTGAACTGTTTTCTTTGTTTCTATTGGTTAATGTATCGTCTTCATATGTGAGAAAATTGTGTAGTATTTACTGCCATTTAGAAAGACTGATATTACGTAACAGTTTTGAACTGTTTTCTTTGTTTGTATTGGTTGAAATATCGTCTTCATATGTGAGAAAATTGTGTAGTATTTACTGCTATTTAGAAAGACTGATATTACGTAACAGTTTTGAACTGTTTTCTTTGTTTCTATTGGTTGAAATATCGTCTTCATATGTGAGAAAATTGTGTAGTATTTACTGCCATTTAGAAAGACTGATATTACGTAACAGTTCTGAACTGTTTTCTTTGTTTCTACTGGTTGAAATATTGTCTTCATATGTGAGAAAATAGTGTGGTATTTACTGCCATTTAGAAAGACTGATATTACGTAACAGTTCTGAACTGTTTTCTTTGTTTCTATTGGTTAATGTATCGTCTTCATATGTGAGAAAATAGTGTGATATTTACTGCCATTTAGAAAGACTGATATTACGTAACAGTTCTGAACTGTTTTCTTTGTTTCTATCGGTTGAAATATCGTCTTCATATGTGAGAAAATTGTGTAGTATTTACTGCCATTTAGAAAGACTGATATTACGTAACAGTTCTGAACTGTTTTCTTTGTTTCTATTGGTTGAAATATTGTCTTCGTATGTGAGAAAATTGTGTAGTATTTACTGCCATTTAGAAAGACTGATATTACGTAACAGTTCTGAACTGTTTTCTTTGTTTCTATTGGTTAATGTATCGTCTTCATATGTGAGAAAATTGTGTAGTATTTACTGCCATTTAGAAAGACTGATATTACGTAACAGTTTTGAACTGTTTTCTTTGTTTCTATTGGTTGAAATATCGTCTTCATATGTGAGAAAATTGTGTAGTATTTACTGCCAGCAAAGTAAAAATAAGAATCAATAGACTGAAATGCTCCAATTCTATTATACTTTTAAATGACTGGTAATAAGACATTAACTACACAAAAAAAAATGAATTTTTCTGAATGTGTGTCATTGTAAACTAAATGCTTCTACTGCCATACAATAAAAGAGAGAAAAAAACGAACTTAATATCAGCCTATTCTTTCAATGATAGTTACATGAACTCCTTGATAATCCAGCAAGAATCGAATACCATAGATTGAGAATTGTCTATGATAATAACTCATAACGTCTGGCTCAAGGACATGTGTCCTATTTGTGTCTTTGATTGTCTTTTTTGCCGGCTATATCAAATAGTTTATTGTACTTTGTTGGCTGTGCAACCAAAACAATGTGTAGAAAATGAAGAGCCAACACCCAAATAATATAGACTTGAGTCGGCTTCCACCTGATTAGACATATTTTCTACAGACATGAGTTCAAAATCGTCTTATGACATTACCAAATTTATAGACACGCACTCCCACAGATATATATATGTTAATATTTTATATATATATATATATATATATATATATATATATATAAAAGAAAAAAGATCCTAAATAATAGTAATAAAATGATCTTAAAAAAATTAAAAAACTATAATACTAATAAAAATAAATATATATATATATATATATATATATATATATATATATATATATATATATATATTTTTATTAGTATTATATTTTTTTTATTTTTTTAAGATTATTTTATTACTATTACTTAGGATCTTTTTTTCTTTTTTATAATAATATTATCATTATTTTGTTATTAGTGTTAATTTTTTTATATATGTATTTATTATTATTATTATTATTATTAATATTATTTTAGTAATATTATTTAAGATCCTTTTTCTTTATTCTTTACTAATATTATTATTGTTACTATTATTATTATTATTATTAGTGTTAAAACTTTTTGATACATATATTTATTATTTATTATTATTATTTTTATTATTATTTATTATTTATTACTATTATATAAGATCTTTTAAAGATTGTATTTTAATATTTTATTTATCTTCCTCTTATATAAGTGTTAATTATTTTAACCATATTTATAATATATTACTACTAGTGGTTATATTTTAATTCATATTGGAAAGTATGATTTTAAATGTATTTTTTGCCGTAAATATATTCCATTGTAGTTATAACTAAATTTAATGTTAAATCTCCATGTCATGTTTTTCTAAGAAAGCAGATAAATTCGTAATAGACGCCGGCGTCGAATAAAGACGTTAATTTCAACTTCCTCTTTATCTATTCTTTTCTTCTTTCTCTTCTTTCCTTTTATTTTTTTTCTATTTTTTCTATATTTAATTGTAATTTTTTCTTCTATAATGTTTAATTATTTTAATTATATTTATAAAATAATAGTAAGAGTGGTTATATTTTAATTTGTATTAAAAATTATGATTTACAATATATTTTTTACCGTAAATATATCCCATTATAATTAAAACTAAATTTTAATGTTAAATTTCCATGTCATGTTTTTCTAAGAAAGCAGATGGATTGCAATAGACGCTGAAGTCGATCCATATCTTTAATTTCTCTGTATACTGTTTGTTCTCTTTCCCTTTCTCTCTTTTTCTTTCCCTTCTTTCCATTTATCAGTTGTCTATATTTTTATTTTTCTTTCTCTCTTTGGGTTTTTTTTTCGAATGAGCGAGGAATTGTTTTTTGTAAATTACCGTTATAAATGTCTATTCTCAATATGGTCATGTGAGCGTCTGTGTGTAATTATTTTTTCTGGAATATTTTGAAGATTAACTGTTGTATCATTTGGGTCTGAAGAGCCACAAGGTCACCGGTGGCGAAATACGTATCACTCATGAAATTGTAGAATATTTAATTTTTTTTCTAAATTATATTACTCTGTTAATTATTATTCTTATGTAGTCCTCTTCATATCTGTATTCTCATTCTTTTCTTACTTATTCTCTGACTCCCCTATAATTTGTTCCTCTTTCTCATCCCTCACCTCTTCTGTAACTCCCTGTGCACCAGTGGCAGTTCTGCCTTGCTTCGGGTGAAATAATTTAAAAAGGAAGAAAAACACAATTTTTCTGTATGTGTACTTGATAATTTCTACTTAGCAAGCATTGGTCTTGTGCAACAAGGTTATTATCATTATACCTATCATAATTATATATATTTAACATAGGTGCCTCTAGTCATTTTCGACATCTAACTTTTAAACTGAATTTTTAAAAATGAAAATTTTTCTTGAAATTTTTCTTTTAGTTTTCATTGAAAGCTAAATGATTAAATTTACTATTTCCAGTAAGCAAAATCCTCTCGTTGATTTCGAACAAAAATTATATTGATTGGAATAAAAAAATTGAATTTTGCCGCCATTTTTGAGCAATCGACACATTTGTAAACAAAAGTTAATTCTCGGATTTAAAAATCTTTCAAAAATAAAATATACATCTGTGACACATTATGTTTGAAAAATTAGCAAATTTTATGTTAAATAAATCTGATTTACACAAGTATTACTTATTTATTGCGTGAAATTTAGAATAAAATAATTTCTTAATCACAGATCTGAACTTTTTGACCTGATGGCGTATATCAAACGTGTTGCCAGGGAGCTGATTAGAAAGTATATGGTGTTTACTAGTGACAAAATTGTACAAATCTTTTTCGGGTAAAGGAGAAAACTCTGACCTTTTAATTTGCACATAGAAATTACCATACAAAAAAACTTCAAATACACATACACAAAAAAATTAAATTTATTTTAAAACATGAAGGCCAAACGATTTGTATTAAACTTTTCAATTTTCGATAAGCAATATAATCTTTCATTATTGACTTAAAAATCTAACTGCAAGAAATCTTTGAAGTATTTTATGAATATTTTTAAAATTTTATAAATTATTATAATTTTTAAAAAATGAAAACAATTCTTTTAAAATTTCGTTAGTAATCGAATATTTTTTCTTCAGACTATGTCCTTAATTTTTATTATTTATTCAAGCAATTAAAAGTTTATCAAATAAAACAATATCAGAGTTTTATTGCGTTTTTTATTTTACTCTTCGGAGCAGATTTTCTGATAGAGAGGCCAAATAAAAAAAAATAGATTATTTATATTCCGCAATGGGTCCTTAGATTGCAACAAAGTAAAATTTATTAATATTTATGGATTTACGTGGAGGGAGTGGGATAGAAGTAAAAAAAATTTGACCAAGATTTTAAAAAAATAATGATTTTAAAAATAATTTAATTCATTTTTGAATAAGCACTGAAAGTTTCATTAAAATCCGACAATTATTTGATTTTTGTGAGAATTTCTAAATTACTGTGTTTGATGTAGGTGATGCCATCATTACGTTTTCCATTCTAAACAGTTGTAACGTTTTGCTTATCCGCTAACTCAAATCAAAAAAAGATTTTCTGCAAAAATTTCGGACATGTTTTTTTTTTTTAATCATTTCACCCCGAGCAAGGCAGAAACGCCACTGATGTGCAGAGGGTTACATAAATGTAAAAAGATTAATTAGAAAAGAGTGAGGAGTACAAACTAGTTAGAAAGGAACAATAGAAAGCTGAGAAAGCAAGTGCAATGACAGATACATAGGCGGAGAGAAAGTGAAGGTTATACAGGGGAGGGGAGTGAGCTAGAGTCCAGTGGTTAGTAGATGAGTATTAACTTTGCATTTAAATTTCTGGAGGTTGTAGCCGTCAGGAAAGCAAGAATACGGGAGTGAGTTCCACAGGCGGGAAGTGCGAGAGAGGAAGCTGCAGGAGTAGAATTGTCGTCTGCATTTGGCTAACCTGACTGTGAATGGGTGGGACCCAGTTGCCAGTCTGGTTGCACGGGTAAACACCTGTGAGGAGGCATCAGTGACTTAAGCTCATCCGAGTAGAAGCCATGAAAGTATTTATAGAAGAGACAGAGGGAGGCCACATTTCGACGATGGGAAAGTGGCTGCAGTCGAGTCGCCAGATCAGTACCTATCACATTACAGACTCTCCTTTGGAGCTTGTCAAGAACACTGAGGAGAACGGCAGGGGCACCTGACCATAAATGGCAGCAGTACTCCAAGCACGGACGGATGGTTAGAAGGGATTAAAAAATTATTAAAAATTACTTCGCTCTTTTCTCTTAATAATAATATAAACATCTTGATGGAAAAAGTGCGTTTTTATTAATTTTGGGTTTTTTTTTTTATTTAGACTATGCTGTTTTTTTTTTTTTTTTTTTTGTTTTTTGTTTTTGGCGATTTAGTGGAGGTACCTAAAACACCTCACAGATTAATATATGGATAGGTCAGTTAAGTGCCATACATGATACACGTTTGGGCAATCATGTCTCGAAAGCAACATGACTGACTGGGCAGAAGATTATCCCGCTGTAGCTTGTCATTGCTTCCTGCGGTAGACTGGTTGCCATCCAAGGCTATAGAACCCAATCTGTCCTGTTATTTAACCCATAACTGGAGGGAAGAGAAGGATTAATACCTTTGTGCGTAAGTGTATGCAAGAGATTCAGCTGGAATTCGAACTCGTCTCCTCGATTCCTCGTTCCGAGTCGATATCCACTGCACCACAACGCACATCTAGATAGATAGGTAGATTTACATAAAACTAAGAATAGATAAATAAATAGATAGATAGATAGATATGAACAGACTGAGATAGATAGATAGATAGATAGATAGATAGATAGATAGATAGATAGATAGAAAATGAACAGACATAGCTAGATAGATAGATAGATAGATAGATAGATAGATAGATAGATAGATAGATAGATAGATAGATATGAACAGACTGTGATAGATAGATAGATAGATAGATAGATAGATAGATAGATAGATAGATATGAACAGACTGTGATAGATAGATAGATAGATAGATAGATAGATAGATAGATAGATGAGAACATTGACATAGATAGATAGATAGATAGATATGAACAGACTGTGATAGATAGATAGATAGATAGATAGATAGATAGATAGATAGATACTCTTTGATTTGGATTTTTAAATGATTATACGGTAGAATAACTTTGAGCTCCACTCCTAACGTCACTGTTAGCAAGAATGTTACAGCAACTAGCATCAAGAACCGAAGACCACTTGCGGCGCCAGTCCTTGGCCCAAACCACTGATCCATGACAGTCAGCACAGGAAGAGACAGAGCGATTTATCGAGCGAGAGAATTGGCGAATGAAAGAGAGAGCTGATAACAAAAGTCAAGTAAAAACACTCAATTCAGAAGTCGAACAGCCGGCGACAATTTGGGGCCGAAAAAATACAGCCTAGGTGTGTCTTTTCTAACTTCGTATGCTTTTAGATATGCCGACCGACCGGCATTCCAACCGACCATACAAGAATTGGGTCGGTTTATGTGTCGGGCTTTTTTCGGTCGTGACCTTCCTCCAAACCGAACGCAACTTATGAAGCTATTATTGAATCATGTTTTAGTAGAAATATCCAACAAGTCGTGTATTTGTCTATATAAGGAACACGAACAGGCAGAGGAAAAAGGAGTGGGAGAGAAACACGATAAGAGCGGGAAGTGGAGAGAGAGAGAAAAAAAGAGAATGAACGGTCTTAGATAAAGAGACAAAGTAGTTGATGAAAGAGAGAGTGATGTCAGTATTGAGCTGTCAGAACCAAAAATAATGGGCGTGAGAATGAAAAGACAGACCTGTAAATAATAAATATTTGAAGATAGATAGATAGATAGATAGATAGATAGATAGATAGATTTGAACAGACTGAGACGCGGAGAGAGATAGACAGATTGTGTGTGAGACTAATTGGCAGTCAAAATGGTAAGCATAATTCCACTTTAGGTTCATAGTGAACTTTACGCCTGCAAGCGGTTCTAACCAAGGTGTGTGTTTTTGAGAATACAATCGCCAATTCTGTAATTATTTTTAGTTCTAGATGGTGATGATATAAGGTTAAATAATGCAAGTCAGTCGTTCCAACATTGAAATATAAGAGCTCGATCTGACGAAAGATCACCAGTTGTGATCTTCTAGATTTTTTTTAAAGAGCATCCACTAACCGTGGTATCATCTGCACAGACTTTTACTCGTGGAGAAATCTAAACTTATTTATAAATGGAACTTTGTGTGTGTGTGTGTGTGTGTGTGTTTCATTAGAAACGACCGACAAGAAAATTTTTTCATTCTTAATTTGATTTTTCCGGTATATTTATGTTTCGTTTCTGAATTTGTTTGAGTTTGAGTTTTGTTTAACGGCATATCAGCTTGCGGAAGAATTTAACGCCAAGAAGGTGGGGTTTTAAGGTACTATTTTTTTTTAATGTTCAGTTATAGTGAGAAGGTTCATTAAGTCAGGATTTAATTAATTTCTTTTTTGTTTTTATTCTTTTTTTATTTTAGAAAACTGAAAATGTCTTCTAGTTTTGTATTCAAAAATGTTTTTCGGAGAATTTCTTTTTCCTTTAAAAAATGTGTTATGGTAATAAGTTTTTCAAAAATGAATTTTTTTCTATAAAAGTCTATTTGTCAACCGTTATATTTTAAGCAGAAAAAATGTACAGTAATTATACCGTTACAAAGTTTTGTATTTAAAAATACCATTATAAAGTTTTGTATTTAAAAATACCGTTATAAAGTTTTGTATTTAAAAATGTATTATTGGTAATAATTTTTTTCCTCTAAAAATGTATTATGACAATAATTTTATTTTTCGTTCAAAAATGTGTTATGGTAATAATTTCTTCTTTCAAAAATGTATTAGGAATATTTTTCCTTCAAAAATGTATATTTTTCTATAAAAGTTTATTTTTATGCATATATTTCTATAAAAGTCAATTTTTATACTTTCATAGTGTTTTGACACCAGTTCGTGGGTTAACCATTTGCCCATAGGACCCTAACAGGTGCTACCAATCCAAGTCAGGGTGGACCTGGGAACAACAGCAATTAAAATGTGGTTTCATGCTCCTCACAACCTCTCAATCAAGTTTCGTTAATCTTCGTTAATTTCCGTAATATATATATATATATATATACACTGATTGACTACTCTGGAAGAATGGAAGACTTTGAAAAAGCAGGAGCTACTCTAGCATCTATGCATCACTCACTCAGTAATGAATTAGAACACTCTGGCTACTGGCGTATGATACATCATACGCTAAAAGTCTTCCTCCTTCTACCTAGCGCCCATTGCTCAGATGTAGAATCGCCGACTGACGCCAATTCGGTCAAGTTTCAATCCTGGGTGAAAAGCAATCGGATGTCTAACCGTACTGAGATCTGTCTGCGGATGACTATATATATATATATATATATATATATATATATATATATATATATATATATATATATATATATATATATATATATATATATATATATATATATATATATATATATATATATATATATATATATATATATATATATATATATATATATATACAAGACGTTAAAATTTCCCTTTACTCATGCCATGCGTCGATGGCTTAGGGAGTAGCGACTCCGACTGATACCAAATCGGTCTAGTTTCGATCCCGGCCAGAAGCAAGTGGATATATCTACCCACACTGATGAGCTGTGATACACCGAAACGGGGTTGTATTTGGATGACTTATATATATATATAAGTATTATATAATAATAATGATGATAAGGAATGTAAAAATGTTCTATTTTAATAAAAATAGTAGAAAGAATGAAAGATAGATTTGTACGTACTATTTATATATATATATATATATATATATATATATGAAATATTACTTTTATTTGTCTTGAGAGTTTACGTTTATTAATTTTTTTACTTCTGTTCTGTAAATACCCTTAACTTATATTCTCCGCAAATTAACATTTTTTTGTCCATTTTGCAAAAAAATAGTAGCCTTTAAAAATCCCTTGTCAACACTCATCGACTTTGCCCGGGTCATACTCTACAGATAGGATTAGACTAGACGTATGCGATAAGCCTTTCTTTCGCACGAACAATTTCTACAGAATTCTATCTCGTAATTACGCTGTTTTTTATTTGTTCTTCAAACTAAAGCATAACATTCTTCATACTGTGTGTTAATAATTTGAGAACACTTCAGAATTTACAGTCTAAAAGCAAAGAAAAAAAAATGTCTGAAAATATTTATCTGAAAATCTTTTCCAGGTCTCAACTCAAAAGTTATTTTTCTTGTATTCACTTCGTAAACCTTCATGATTTTTTTTTAATATGGTGTCGGGTCTCTTACTTATTTCAAGGGATCAACCGAAGTACTTGAAATGCTAATCTTAATGTATGCTTTAAAATATTCCCATGATTCTTTCCTTTCAAAACATCTAAACAGCTCTTAAACCTTTCGACAGATACCGGCAACTTCTTCCCCTCTATATATCTCGCTTTCTATGTGTTTTTCACTGTTTTCTTTTTAGGTTCTTTTTTTCCTGTTTTTCCATATCTATTCTAGAATGCTTAAAACAGAAATATATGAGCAACTAGCAGTATAGCCCGGCGTTGCTCGGGTGTAATGAAAGTTTTAAAACTAATCCGTGGTCCTGGAGCTCAGACACTTTGGACGTTGGCACGAAAGGCTAAAAAGCAATAGTCGTTTCCAGTTAAAGCGAAACTGTAGACTGAAAGAAAAATGAATGGATGTAAGTCAAATTTTCATTTCCTGGTATCGATATCAAATAAGTTTTTTTCGTCGTAAACTGAATTTTGAAGGCTAAATAAGTCCTCTGAGTAAATGGTATCATGGCTGAGAGTAAGAATTACAATTATACCTACTTAGAGTCAAACCCGAAGCAAAAACTAAAATAAAAAGACTGAAAAAGTACAGACATACAGGCAGATAAACAGACACACACACTAACAACTAGCCATTTATATCTATGTATATTATCGATTTTCTGCACTATTGTAAGAACTGCAACCTTGAAACTTCTGAATATCGTTTCTTATGTCTTTGTCTATGAATGTAACAAATTTGATTAAAATCGGACCACTCCTTCTATAACCCGATTTTTTCGATTATCGATTTTCGATATTTATCGGGGGTACCTCGACACAAAACCTAGCTATAAACACTCGCAGTCGCTTATAGTATAACTGTGTAAATTTTCAAGAAAATCGGTTCAGTCGTTTCGGAGTCTATAGGTAACGGACACACACAGACACACACATACATACACTCACACACACACAGAGACAAAGTTCTATTTATAAATAAGTTTAGATTAAGAAAATAGGAGCGAGAATAAAAGTTTGCAAACAGAAAGAGATAACTAACATTTATGAGGCACATTATAAAGTAAGGTGCCTTGGAGAATTAAACGCTCAAAGGATATTTTAAAAGCGAGAAGTGCAAGTAGAAGCAGTGAATAACAAAAATATTTCTTTATTTTTTAAGGTGATAATACGCAAGAGGTCACTAGGAGTGAAAGAAAATTAATTAGGAGAAAGGACAATAAGAAAAGGTTTCATGAAGACAGAAGATGGCAATAATGCCACTAAGACGCAAGAGGCTACTGGGAGTAAAAAGCAATATAAAGATTTTAATGAAGAGAAAAACAATATGACAGGATTCAAAATGACAGAAGGTATCTAGCACCGTGTTATTCAAATTTTTGGAGGACATTTGAGAGAGGGCAGCAAGAAATTGGAGGAAAAACAACACACAAAAAGAACGAGAAAAAATTATACGAATAGAACTTACTTACATCTAGCTATTTCAACAGGAAATGGATGGGACCTAATTGCCAATCTAATGGTACGCTTAAATTAATGCGGTCGAGTGACCAAGAAGGAATTCTAACTGAAGCAATTCCCATTAAAATATTTCTAGAATACCGTTATAATGACCCTGTAGTTTCTGGCAAATTATATTCTAAGAACAAATCGGGAAGCCGAGTTTGAATTCCAGTTGAATTCCTTGCAATCACTTACACACAAATACCCTTGGGAAAGGTATTAATCCTTTTCTTCCCTACGGTTATGTGTTAAATAACAGGACAGATTGAGTTTTATAGCCTTGGCTGGCATCCAGTCTACCGCAGAAAGCAATGGCAACCTACTGCGAGATAATCTTCTACCCAGTCAGTCATGTCACTAAAGAGACATGATTGCCCAAAGCGTGTATCACATATGGCACTTACCTGACAGATGAAAAGATGTTTTGACAAGTAGATTTTTTGATGTAACACCGAGATAGAGATAGAGCGTTAAGAGGATTAATATGGAAAATTTTGTCACTTAACTGAGCAGAGTCATTCCGACTTCGAAATTTGATGAGGGTGCTTTCACGAAACTTTGAAGTCGGCGTGAATCGACGAATTTCGAGGTCGTTTCCAAATGCAAAATATTCAAAAGTTCTACAATGTAATTGTATTAAACACTTTTAATAAAACTGTGCACTAGTATAATCTAAATATGACCAAAAGGAAAGTAATTATATATATATATATATATATATATATATATATATATATATATATATATATGATCAGAATGCTATAGATAGATAGATAGATAATGAACAGACTGGGATAGATAGATAGATAGATAGATAGATAGATAGATAGATATGAACAGACTGAGATAGATAGATAGATAGATAGATAGATAGATAGATATGAACAGACTGAGATAGATAGATAGATAGATAGATAGATAGATAGATAGATATGAACAGACTGAGATAGATAGATAGATAGATAGATATGAACAGACTGAGATAGATAGATAGATAGATAGATAGATAGATAGATAGATAGATAGAACAGACTGAGATAGATAGATAGATAATGAACAGACTGAGATAGATAGATAGATAGATAGATAGATAGATAGATAGATAGATAGATAGATAGATAGATAGATAATGAACAGACTGAGATAGATAGATAGATAGATAGATAGATAGATAGATAGATAGATAGATAGATAGATATGAACAGACTGGGATCGATAGATAGATAGATAGATAGATAGATAGATAGATAGATAGATAGATAGATAGATAATGAACAGACTGGGATCGATCGATCGATAGATAGATAGATATATATATAGATAGATAGATAGATAGATAGATAGATAGATAGATATGAACAGACTGAGATAGATAGATAGATAGATAGATAGATAGATAGATACGAACTGGCTGGGATAGATAGATAGATAGATAGATAGATAGATAGATAGATAGATAGATAGAATGGATGACGCTAATCTCCTTGAGATCAACTTACTTCGCCTTCTTGGCCTTACTCTCTCAAACGATCACAGATGGTATTGCGATGGCAACCTACTGGAGTACAATCTTCTACCGTGTCAGTCATGTCTCTAAAAAGACATGATCGACCAAGCGTATATCACGGATGGCACTTAACTGATTAATAAAAAGATGTTTTGGGAAGTAGATTTTTTTTATGTAATGTGCTCAACACCGAGATAGATATAGAGCGTTAAAAGGATTAATATGGAGAAGTTTCTAACTGAACTGGGCAGAATCATGTCGACTTCGAAGTTTCGTGAATGCACCACAATGAAGCCCTTAATCGTCAGAAATTTGGCACTTAACTGACTGACTGGATATAATACTTAGAAAGATGATTAAGTCTTCCACTCGGCAGAAAATGGAGGATCAGTTTTCTATTGTTATGAAGTAATAAACTGATCCCCCTCAAATTACTACTTAATAATATAATACATATCTTCCCCCTCCAGCTATGAGTCAAATAACAGGACAGATTGCCTTGGCTCGCAACCGGTCTACCGCGGAAAGCAATGGCGACCTACTGCAAGATAATCTTCTGTCCAGTCAGTCATGTTTCTTTCTAGACATGATCGCCCAAAGCGGTTATTCTAAGAGAAATGCTGGAAAAGAAGATTAATGAAGAAAAGGTTTAATCAAATAATGGATATAAATTAATAATAAAATAATAATGAATACCATTGTTCTGTGTGTCAGTGCGTACAACTGAACGCTACGTCTTCCTTGCGACCCTCTTTTAAGTGTTGTTAATATTTTTACCCCAAGCAAGGTAAGATCCCCTCTACTGTGCAGGGAGTTACAGTAGGTGTTCAGGGTATTGAAGAAAGGTTAAAAAGTTGAACAGGATTCAAGAAGATAGAAATTGGGAATTGACGTTGCATTTAATTATTTGGTACAAAAAAAGAATTAACAAAATCTTGAAAAATACAGAGATGGCATCAGGACTCCAGTTACTTTCAGACAGCCGTGATGTTGATTCTCTGTTTTGTTTTGTTTTTTTTGTTTTTTTGTTTGTTTTTTTTTGGGGGGGGGGGTTGTTGTTGTTTTTTGTTGTGGTTGTTGTTTTTTTTTTGTTGTTTTTTGTTGTTTTTTGTTTTGTTTTTTTGTTTTTTCAACCGATCTGAAGAGAAACGAATACATCAGATTTACAAGCTGCATCTACTGCTGAAATAATGGGTTTTTTTTGTTGGGCCAGAGAATTTTTCTGGTCAATATTTATCTTGTACATTTATAAATCTACCATTCCTCCGTGCATTGAATACTGTTGCGATTTCTGGTCGGGTTCTCCTGCTATTCGTCTCGAGGTTCTCGTCATAATCCATTTTGCACATTTATAAATCTACCATTCCTCCGTGCATTGAATACTGTTACGATATCTGGTCGGGTGATCCTGCTATTCATTTCGAAGTCCTCATCAGCATCCATCTTGCGCATTTATAGATCTAGCATTTGTTTGTTCATTGAATATTGTTGTCATGTCTAGACGGGTGATCCTGCTATTCATTTCGAAGTCCTCATCAGAATCCATCTTGTACATTTATAGATCTAGCATTTGTTTGTTCATTGAATATTGTTGTCATGTCTAGACGGGTGATCCTGCTATTCATCTCGAAGTACTCATCAGAATCCATCTTGTACATTTATAGATCTAGCATTTGTTTGTTCATTGAATATTGTTGTCATGTCTAGACGGGTGATCCTGCTATTCATTTCGAAGTCCTCATCAGAATCCATCTTGCGCATTTATAGATCTAGCATTTGTTTGTTCATTGAATATTGTTGTCATGTCTAGACGGGTGATCCTGCTATTCATCTCGAAGTACTCATCAGAATCCATCTTGTACATTTATAGATCTAGCATTTGTTTGTTCATTGAATATTGTTGTCATGTCTAGACGGGTGATCCTGCTATTCATTTCGAAGTCCTCATCAGAATCCATCTTGCGCATTTATAGATCTAGCATTTGTTTGTTCATTGAATATTGTTGTCATGTCTAGACGGGTGATCCTGCTATTCATTTCGAAGTCCTCATCAGAATCCATCTTGCGCATTTATAGATCTAGCATTTGTTTGTTCATTGAATATTGTTGTCATGTCTAGACGGGTGATTCTGCTATTCATTTCGAAGTCCTCATCAGAATCCATCTTGCGCATTTATAGATCTAGCATTTGTTTGTTCATTGAATATTGTTGTCATGTCTAGACGGGTGATCCTGCTATTCATCTCGAAGTTCTCATCAGAATCCATCTTACAGATTTATAAATCTAATATTCATCCGTGCATTGAATATTGTTGCCGCAGCTATTCATCCATAGCAGGATTCGCTATGTTATCGGTCCTGACTTGGTATCTCAATTTCAGCCACTTTCTCACCCACGTTACTTGGCTTCCCTCTGTCTTTTCTGCAAATTATTTTCATTGCAAGTGTTCTGACGAGCTTTTGTTCTTGGTGTGACGTCCACCTGACGTTAAGTGTGCTACTAGATGGGCATCTAGTCCAATCCTTTCACCATTGAAATAGTGAAATATAACCACCACTTTTCTCGAATTTCCTGCCTATGAAACTCCCTTCTGTTCACTTGTTTCCCTGATAACTGCAAGAAAATATTTATAAACATGTAAAATAGATGGCATGTGATTCAATCAGTTAAATGTCATATGTGATACACGCTTGGGCGATCATGTCTCAGAAGAGAGATGACTGACTGGGCAGAAGATTATCTCGCAGTAGGTTGCCATTGCTTTCTGCGGTATACTGGTGAATTATATTATTATATTAATAAGTAGTAATTAGTGGGGGATCAGTTTATTACTTCATGACAATAGAAAACCGATCACCCACTTTATGCCCAGTAGAAGCCTTAATCATGTTTCTATTATATTCAGTCAGTCAGTTAAGTGCCATACGTGATACACGCTTGGGCGATCATGTCTCAGAAGAGAGATGACTGACTGGGCAGAAGATTATCCCGCAGTAGGTTGCCATTGCTTTCTGCGGTATACTGGTGAATTATATTATTATATTAATAAGTAGTAATTAGTGGGGGATCAGTTTATTACTTCATGACAATAGAAAACCGATCACCCACTTTATGCCCACTAGAAGCCTTAATCATGTTTCTATTATATTCAGTCAGTCAGTTAAGTGCCATACGTGATACACGCTTGGGCGATCATGTCTCAGAAGAGAGATGACTGACTGGGCAGAAGATTATCTCGCAGTAGCTTGCCATTGCTTTCTGCGGTAGACTGGTTGCCGGCCAAGGCTATAGAACCCAATCTGTACTGTTATTTAACCCATAACTTGAAGGAAGAGACGGATTAATACCTTTCCCAAGGGTATTTGCGCGTAAGTGAATACTATGGATTCAACTGGAATTCGTACTCGGCTCCCCGGTTTCTCGTACCGAGCCGATATCCACTGGACCACAACGCACATCCTCAGGCATGTGATTAATGAACAAATAAATGATTTACAGAGGCGTGAAAAGAAACTATTACAGTTACATCGGCATTAAAAAGGTGAGACCTAGTTCTTAATATGCTTAAATTCCTGTGGTTAATGTACCTAGATGGATGGCCCATTAGAATAATTACCGTGAAATTATTTATGGAAAAGATAGAGGGAAGCCAAATCGCAGCGGTGAGAAAGTAAGTGCTTTCCAGATACTAGATCAGGATAGATTGCTGTAATCGCATAAGCTTATAGTTTCTGGTTAATAATGTTCCAAGGAAATCACCGGAACAAAAGATTAACGAAGAAAAGATTTAATCCCACGAAGGACATGGATTAATAATACAATAATAGTGATTCCTGTAGTTCACTGCGGCAATGCGTACGCCTCAACACTAGGCCCTAATTTTTGAACACTGCTTCTTGAAGCAGACGTCCAACTCACTGGAATAGACGAGACTGTGTTCATCAATTTGTATAGAGAAATTAGTTCGTCCTTCTAAACAAAAACAAAAATCAGAAACAGAGAATTAACATCAAGGCTGTCAGAAAGTGACTGAAGTCAAGATACTAGCTCTTTATTTTCCAATGATTTTGTTGATATATTACAAAAACTCCAGCCCCGATAGGGCTGCAATATTTAATACACGGACGAAGGGTAGATTTATAAATATACAAGATGGGCTCTGGTGAAAAAAATCTTCTGATCTGATATAGTTAACCAACCCGCAGCAGATCGTCCAGTTAATTCAATATAATCTTTCCACTTCTTGAAAGACCAAGAAGACACGATGAGTTGCTTAACGAGTCAGTGGGAATGGATGAGAGGAGATGACAAAAGCGGATAGTAAAGTGTCGACCGTTACTCGCAGCAAGAAACAACAGGGGAGAGAACAATAAAAGTTGATTTTTTGATTTTGTTTAGTGGCATAACAATAGATTATAAGAAGAAAGAGAATAAACCAAGAAGAAGAAGAAAGATTAAAGAGAAGAAAACCAAGAAGAAGAAGAAGAAGAAGAAGAAGAAGAAGGAGAAAGAAATGAAACTAGAAGAAGAAGAAGAAACCAAGAAGAAGAAGGAGAAAGAGAAGAAAGCAAGAAGAAGAAGAAGAAGGAGAAAGAGACGAAACCAAACAATAAATAAAATGTATATATGCAAGAAGAATTCAAGAAGAAGAAGAGCGAAGAAACTACGGAAAAAAAGGAAGAATTTTTAAATAATAGTGTAAAAAGATAAACCATGAAAAGAAGAAAACAATAAAGTGCAAAACCATTAACATGAAAATAAAAAGAAATATCAAGAAAAAGTTAGGTTGAAGACGCAAAGAAAGACAAAAAGAGAAACCAAAAGAAAATATCTGTGGAAATCGAAAAAGAAAAAAACAACAACTTTTTAAAATTTTATATCAGTAAATCTTCCTTCTTCTTGGTTTTTTCTTAGTTTTTCTTTCCTTTCTTTCTTTTCTGCTTTTTCCTTTACAGATTACTCTTCATGATCTTCCTTCTTTTTCTTGCCTTTTCTTCTTCTCCTTCTTATTGGTTTCTTCTTTTTCTTCTTTTTCATAGTTTCATCTTTTTGCTAATACTATCCTTCTGCGCTCTTCCTTTTTCCATGGTTTCTTCTTTTTCTCTTTCTTTCTCTTTCTTGCTTTTTCCTTCGTTTCTTCTTCACTTCTTGCTTCCATCTCTTTCTCCTTCTTCTTTCTTTTGGTTTCTTCTTTCTTGTTTCATCTTTCTCCTTCTTTCTTCTGTTTTCTCCTTCTTTCTTTTGTTTCTTTCTTTTTCTTTCTTTCTTTCTTTCTTTCTTTTGTTTTTTCTTTTTCTTGCTTCATTTTTTTCTTTTGTTTTCTTTTCTTCTTCTTTTCTTGGCTTCTGCTTCTTCTTCTTGTTCTTCTTGGTTTCTTCTTTTTCTTCTTCTTCTTCTTTTTGTTCTTGGTTTCCTCTTCTTCATCATCATCTTCTTCTACTTCTTGGTTTCTTCTCCTTCTTCTTCTTCTTCTTCTTCTTCTTCTTCTTCTTCTTCTCTTGGTTTCTTCTTCTTGGTTTGTTCTACTTCTTGGTTTCTTTTTTGTCTTCTTCTTTTTCTTGTTCTGGATTTCTTCCTCTTCTTCTTCTTCTTCTTGGTTTCTTCTCCTTTTTTTTCTTCTTCTTCTTCTTCTTCTTCTTTTTGGTTTCTTCTTCTTAGTTTCTTCTTCTTCTTGGTTCCTTCTCCTTGTTCTTTTTCTCCATCTTTTTCTTCTTTACGCATTTCTCTTCCGCGCTCTTCCCTCTTATTCTTTGTTTCTTCTTTTTGTTGATTTCTTCTAATTATTTTCTTCTTCTTCTTCTTCTTCTTCTTCTTCTTCTTCTCTAACAACCTTTATTTTTTCCATTACTTCTCCACATTTTATCGATTTCTTTTCATTTACATTCTCCTTCTCTTCTTAAACAAGTCATTTTTCTATCTTCGCCTCTCAATAAAATAATTCCTTTGTTTTACAGCATTTTTCTATTCTTTTGTTATCGTCTTCTTTCTTCTTCTTTTTCATTTTCTTTCTTCCTCCTGCTTCTTCTTCTTCTTCTTCTTCTTCTTCTTCTTCTTCTTACTGTTTGCATTTGTCTCGATGTATGTTATGGGTTCCAACTGCAATGGCCGCTTTGGGCATTCGAGACGATGTTTTAGTAATTACATTGTTGACGTCATTTCTGCTTTAAACGCATCCTTGAATAATTATGAGACGCTTCGCTGCTTAGCTACAAGATCTGGACATTTTTTGATGAAATATTCTCAAAGTTCTCTTTATATAGTTTTGATTTTCATCTCTTTTTTTCTGTTTAATTTCATTTCTGTTATTAATAACAAAATGTTATATTGGCTATTTTCCTGCCTTTTCTCTTTCTACGGGGCAAAAGAGAGAAAAGATAACAGAATAAGAGAGAGAGGGGGACAGAAAAAGAGACAAACATAGAGAAAGAGATTAAACGATAGATAGATAGATAGATAGATAGATAGATAGATAGATAGATAGATAGATAATGAAGGAATTTAGATAGATAGATAGATAGATAGATAGATAGATAGATAGATAGATAGATAGATATGAACAGACTGAGATAGATAGATAGATAGATAGATAGATAGATAGATAGATAGATAGATAGATAGATAGATAGATAAACGGTTTAATATGAACATAGTGAGATTACGAAACATGATCAGATATTAACAGAATATCTTTCTCTCCTTTGCTGCAGCAACCTCCGTGACGGAAACGGTAAAGCACGCCTCCCTAAAAGATGTTTTAACAGGATAAAGATACATTTTTTATTGGATTTCGATTATGTAGATCTGTGGACGCATATACTCGAAAAATATCGTATATATACATATACATACATACATACATACATACATACATACATATATATATATATATATATATATATATATATATATATATATATATATATATATACGCAAGTGGGTGTCCAGCCATACTGATGGGCTGTGAGATATGATACATTGAAACAGGCTGACATGTGGATGACGAATATATTATGCTCTCATTATGATTGAGCTCTCTCGAGACGAAAATTTAAAAAAAAAGCATGTACCACTTCAGCAATTAATTGAGTTCTTTCGGTTACTGGCCTGTCATTGCACCGCTTATATATAACATGTTAACATTTCCCTTCTCTGATTCTATGCGCCTATGACTTAGGGGTTAGCGACTCCGACTGACACCAGATCGGTTGAATTTCGATCCCGGCCAGAAGCAAGTGGATGTCTAGTCACACTGATGAGCTGTGATACAGCGAAAAAGGCTTGTATGTGGATGATGAATATATATATTAGTGATAGTAAGAACTAATAAAATAACAATCTACAGTTCATAGCATTTGCTTTTTGAAGTGCTTGTTACGTAATAGAGCAATATATATATATATATATATATATATATATATATATATATATATATAACGTGGTTGATACTGACTTGGCAGACCGCCTGCAACCACTCTCTCACCGGCGTGATGTGGCTTCCCTATGCCACTTCTACAAGTACTTTCATGGCTTCTGCTCCGATGAACTTAGATCACTGGTGCCGCCTAAGCACGAATTAGCACGAGATACTAGATTAGCAACTAGGTCCCACCCTTTTACAGTTAAACAGATAAGATATAACCGTAATTTCTACTCCATCAGCTTCTTTTCCCGCGCTTCCCGCCTGTGGAATTCCCTTCCACATGTCTGCTTTCCCGACGACACTAACTTCCAGTTATTCTCAGAACACTCTCATCTACCCAACCCTCTTCTCGGGATCCTTACCCGCCTATCACCCACCCTCTGACATTTCCTATATTTAACCATCCTTCCTCTACTCTATGCAGCCCCCTGCGCAGTAGTGGCAGAGAAATGCTTTGCTCGGGGTTAAACGCTTATATATATATATAAGATTCTTCTCCCACTCTACATTTGACTCGTCTAGAGTATCATCATTCAACTTCCCTCCGGGAACAGATGCTCAACTAAGAGATGTTTACATAACCCTCTTTCTGGTCTGACATAATTTCAAAACTTTACCCAAAATAGCGAGCGGAGGCAACGGAATCCCCGTCATTGTCTTGAAGAAATGTGCCCTTGAACTCTCCTCTGACTTCTCTAAACTCTGTAATTACTGACTCTCTGCTTTCTGTTCTTTTCTTGCCTGCTGGTTGTCTTCTTCTGTAGTCCTTGTATTTAAAAACTCAGGACAACCCTCGGATCCCGCTAATTATTGACCTACCAGCGTCCTACCAATCTTCGGAAAAGCGTTCGAGGCTATCATCAATGCTAAAATAATTCAGCATCTCACTGCCAATGAGCGATTTTCAGACAGACAGTATGATTTCGCTTTGACAGATTTACTGCTGATATACTAAGTACCGTCACCGAGTACATATGCCGGGCTTTCGATAAGAACGGCAAAGCCCCGTCTGTTGCCCTGGATATCTACAAGGTATTTGATAAGGTCTGGCACGCTAGAATTCTGCTCAAGATACAAGGCTATGTTATCACCGAAGATTTGCTTGGATTGATCCAATCGTTCATAATTAAGGTCGTCTTGGATGGGCATGCCTCCAGATCCATATCACACGAACGCGGGTGTCTCCTAGGGCTCTCTCTTAGATCCGACCCTCTTTCTGATGTTCATCAACGATCTCCCTTATGTGATCAAATCCTTGCGTGTCATCTAGGGTCCTCAAGTTGATCAGATCCGGTGAACACATCCTTGTTTTACGCCTCTTTCTATCTTTGTAAATCTGCTGAGATAGTTACCTGTCTGTATGCAGGCAGTTTGCTGCCAGTAGTGATTCTTGATTACTCTGATGTCTTTCCCAAAAATTACGAGGCTGCTGAGCATCTCCATCAATTCTTTGTGTCGTATTTTGTCGAATGCCTTCACGTAATCAGTGAAGCACAGGTACAAGTCTTTCTTCATTTGTAATGCCCT
Source organism: Ascarosepion bandense (assembly GCA_037127315.1). Classification (NCBI taxonomy): domain Eukaryota; kingdom Metazoa; phylum Mollusca; class Cephalopoda; order Sepiida; family Sepiidae; genus Ascarosepion; species Ascarosepion bandense. Next base: position 525,823 of record JBBBDQ010000911.1, on the reverse strand, counting down.
TTCAGAGAGCATCCTAATCATGAATATGGCGTTCCTTGTTCCAGTGTCCTTGACGAACCCGCACTGTTCCTGCCCTATCTCTGGCCTGATTCTGCTTCTCGCTCTATTCATCAGAATTCTGACAATCCGTTTTGTAATGTGACTCATTAAGCTGATAGTTCTGTGTAGTTCACACTCGTTTGCACCTGGGTTTTTGGGCAGTGCTATAAATATCGCTTTGCATAGGTCGTCTGGTATTATTCCCCTATTATAAATTTCGTTTATTATGTCGGTAATTTTTTTTATGCCATATTCGTCCAGGGCTATCAGCAGCTCTATTACGACGCCGTCTGGACCAGCTGCTTTGTTTCTGTTCAGTTTGGCCATTGCAGCTTCGACTTCGGATTTTAATATTTCCGGTCCATCCTCCTCCTTGTGTATTCTCGGTTGTTCTCTCCTGTCGTAAAAAAAGATATTTTATATATTCTTCCCATCACTGGAGTATTTCTTCTTTCTCCAATATGATTATTCCATCCTTGGATTTTATGCATCCTGTTGAGAAGCAGGTTTTTTGTCCTGTAAGTTCTCTTATCTCTTTATGCATCTCTGCTTTAGTGGTCCTGCTCAGTCTCTCTACTTCTGCGCATTTGTTGTTGAGCCATTCCTCTTTAGCTTGTCTGCATTTCTTCCTTATTTCACTGTGTAATTTCCTGTATTCTCCTCCATGTCTTGGCATTATTTTTTGTCTCCTTTGCATCATGTGGAGAATCTCTTCAGTCATCTACTCGTTTTTTCTTCTGCGTCTGCTTTCCTTTAGGGCAATGTTTTCGCTGAGGTCACCATCGCTTTCTTTAGTGAGTCCCATTTTGAGTGTCATTTTCCAATTTGTTCTTCATATTTCTTTCTCACGCTGTTAGTGTATTCTTTCTGCAGGTTGAGGTCATTCACTAGCGTGTTGTATTGCAGCCTTGGTGATGTGCTTGGCTTCTTCATTCTCCGGAGTTTTATCCTTAGTTTGCAGATGATTGGGACATGGTCGCTTCCGCAGTCGGCACCTGGATAGGTTTTGCATTGAACCACTGCGTTCCTGAATCTCTTGATTATAGTTATATAGTCTATTTGGTTCTTCGAGTCGCCTCCTTCACTTCTCCATGTCCATAGACGTCGTGGGCTTTTTTGAAACCAGGTGTTAGTAATAACCTGATCATTTACTGTGCACCATTGGACCCATTTTTCTCCTCGTTCGTTGCGATCCCCTAGTCCAAGGTTGCCGGTCGTGTCTCCTTCCCTCTCTTTACCTACCTTGGCATTCAAGTCACCCATTATGATCCTAATTTCTTGACTTTTGCACCGAGCCTTGGCACCGTCCAGTATGGAATAGAATGATTATATTTCGTCCTCAGTGCTTTGAGTTATCGGCGTATAAACTACTATGATAGCTATGTTGAAGGGCCTCCCCCGCAGTTTAACCAAGAGGACTCTCTCTGAAAGCTGACAGTATCCAAGAACGCATTTCTTCACTTCTTTGTCTAGTATTAAGCCGACCCATTTTTCGTTGTTTTGCCTCCTGTATAAATTATCTTGTGGGCGTCACTACTAGGGCTCCATTGTTAGACCATCTGGTTTCGCATATGACTAGGATATTGATCTTCAGTCTATCCATTTCTTGCTTGACATTCTCTAGTTGTCCACAGTTGTTAAGTGCTCTGACGTTCCATGTACCAAAAGTAATTTTTCTTTGTTGCGCACAGTCGCAGGGTAACGGTCCAAGGACACCTGTTGCTCATGTCGCTCTTTCTCGGGCGAAAGTAACCCCCAAAAAATTATATGCGGCTACATTAAAACACTATGGATAGACTAACACACTTATTTAAATCTATCTATCTATCTATCTATCTATCTATCTATCTATCTATCTATCTATCCCCGTCTGTCCGTTATCTATCGGTCTATCTCTGTTTATTATCGATGTACACTCCTGATCAAAAATTTAAGACAACTTAAAAATCTTTAAAAAGAAATATTTTTTTACAGATAGATTTTAAACTCCTACCACTTAAGGTTGCCAATACTACAATCTAAAAGGTTATGGAAACAAAATGCTACATTACAAACATTGATTACATCTCGAAACAGAAAGTGATCATCTGAAAGAACTTGTGTGATATAAGCTAAAAAATAGGACTCCACAAGATAAAAAATGGAGGGGGTGCTCAATAAAGTTAAAACAGGGGCGATAAATCAAATAATAATTTTTTAAAGTTCTATAACTTTTCAACTGATTCTTCGTTGAATAAAAAGTTGTTGTTTTTTTCGGTATGTTATTCATCATTGTTCCCTCGGGATGCTGGCGATCATGGCTCTCCACTGTTCCATAAGAAATTTGATTTTTTGTTATCTCGCCTAAAACCTGTTGCACCTTTCATTAACTGAACCTTTTTCTTCTATGTGCCGTGTCCTTTCAGAACGTTGGAGATCATGGTTATCCACAATATTCTCTCCTTTGTAGCTCTTAATAGCTTTGTCTTTTCATTATCTCTCTTAAACCCTGTCACACTATTCGTTTACTGAACCTAGTTTTTCTTTTATGTGCCGTGTCCCTTCAGGACGTTAGCGATCATAGCTCTTCACAGTTTCCTTTCCTTTGTAGTTCTCAATAAATCTTGTCTTTTTGGTATCTCTCCTTTCACCATTTACTTACTGAACCTAGTTCTTCAATGTGTCATGTTCCTTCAAGTGTCAGGACGTTGGCGATCATAGCTCTCTACAATTTTCTGTCATTTATAGCCTTTAGTAAATTTTTCTTTACGTTATCTCACCTAAACCCAGTTCCACAAGTGATTTATTCAACCTAGTTGTCTCCGTCTATGTGCCCTGTCCCTTCAGGACATTGGTGATTATGGCCCTCCATAATTTCCTAGTCTTTGTAGCTCTCAATAAATTTTGTTTTTTTGTTATATCTGCTAAACCCTGTTCTGCCAGCCATTTTCTCAAGTTCCCTAGGTAGGTTATGCGCTTTTTCTTTGTCTCTCTTGACATCTATGTGTCCTGTACCATAGTTACCAAGCCTTCTTTCCTCATCATATCCACGAGGAATTTCAACTGACTCTTCCTTTTTAATAAAAGCATGAATTAGTTTCGATTTTCTCAAACACTTTATAGTTGCACACACGTTCGGTTCATCGCATCCTCAGCATCCTTCTGTAGAACCACATTTCTATTCAAGTCCCTTCTTCATCTGTCCAGCTTTCAGTACCATGTAAAAGGACTGACACTGCATTTCTACTGCTTAGTAATCTTTTCTTTGTTTGTAACAATATTTATTCTTTCTTAATACTTTGGTGGCGTTGCGCTTTTGAGATATCTAAATTGTTGCGCCTGTTTTAGTTTCGTATCTACAATCTGAAATTTTAATGTTGTGTTATTTCTTTTGTTAAAAACCAACAACCATGCATTCGCTCTTCTTGCAATTGACCAAGAATACGTCTTCATTTCACCAAATATTTTCAAGTCTTACCAGCTTCATTATTACTTTGTTTTTTGTTTTGTTTTGTTTTTTTTTTTTACTGGACACACTGTAAAATAACTTATACAGAAGATAGTAGAAATAAAACGGAAAGAAAGAATATTTGAAATAATAAAATAATTGCGACAATTTACCAATCGCACCTAGTATATACATACTAGCAGTATAGCCCGGCGTTGCTCGTGTGTAATGAAAGCTTAGAAACTAATCCATGGTCCTGGAGCTCAGACTCTTTGGACGTTGGCACGAAAGGCTAAAAAGCAATAGTTGTTTCCAGTTAAAGCGAAACCGTAGACTGAAAGAAAAATGAATGGATGTAAGTCAAATTTTGATTTCCTGGTATCGATATCAAATAAGTTTTTTCGTCGTAAACTGAATTTTGAAGGCTAAATAAGTCCTCTGAGTAAATGGTATCATGGCTGAGACTAAGAACTACAATAATATCTACTTAGAGCCAAACCCGAAGCAAAAACTAAAATAAAAAGGCTGAAAAAATACAGCCATACAAGCAGATAAACAGACACACACACAAACATCTTGCCATTTATATATATATTATCGATTTTCTGCACTATTGTAAGAACTGCAACCTTGAAACTTCTGAACATCGTTTCTTATGTCGTTGTCTATGAGTGTATCAAATTTGATTAAAATCGGACCACTCCTTTTATAACCCGATTTTTTCGATTATCGATTTTCTATATTTATCGGGGGTACCTAGGCACAAAACCTAGCAAAGAACACTCGCAGACGCTTATAGTAAAACTGTGTAAATTTTCAAGAAAATCGGTTCAGCCATTTCGGAGTCTATAGGTAACGGACACACACACACAAACACACACACACACACACACACACACACACACACACACACACACACACACACACACACAAAGTTCCATTTATAAATAATTTTAGATATTAGAAGGAAAACAGAAAGAAAGAACTAAATATTAATTTAATAAATAAACATTCATTTTGTGCTTGTATTTTTAAAAGTGACCTATAGATATTTTTTTTTAATAAAAGGTTTATAGGTCCTGGGTACGACGGTAAACTGCATCCGGCAGCAAGGTCTCTGATTAGGAGGTTGTGAGGAGCATGGAACCATCTCTTAAGTGCTGTTGTTCTCAGGTCCACCCTGATCCAGAGTGGTAGTACCTGTTAAGGTCCCAGCTATGGGCAAATAGTTAACCCCCAAACTGAGGTCAGAACACTATGAAAGTATAAAAATAGACTTTTATAGAAATATATGCATAAAAATAAAATTTTATAGAAAAATATACATTTTTGAAGGAAAAATATTCCTAATACATTTTGGAAAGAAGAAATTATTACCATAACACATTTTTGAAGGAAAAATAAAATTATTGTCATAATACATTTTTAGAGGAAAAAAATTATTACCAATAATACATTTTTAAATACAAAACTTTATCACGGTATTTTTAAAAACAAAACTTTATAACGATATAAATACTGTACATTTTTTCTGCTTAAAATATAACTGTTGACAAATCGCCAACGTTCATTAGAACGTGAAAATTATCCAAAATGGAACTTTTTAATATGTTGTAATGTCATGGTCATGCACGTGTTAAAGCATAAAAAAACTGTTCTTTCTACAAACATTTTAGAACTTTACTACAGTATTAATATCTGCTTATATTAATTGACGGCTTAAGTGTTTTAATGAACGCTAGCAATTTGTCAACCGTTATATTTCAAGCTGAAAAAATGCACAGTAATTTTTAGCATGACAGTTTTCCGGTTACATTTGTTAGCATAACTCACACCCCTGAAGATGATCTCGGAAAGAGGTTGAAAGTACTTAGGTACTTTTTTTTGCTTAAAAATAAGCAAACGTAATGTTTGCAATTTATTTAATCTGACCCCCCACCCACACATATATATATATCGAATGATCATTTCAGTAAAATAAATTCGCTTTTTGTGGATGTGCGTTGTGGTGCAGTGGATATCGGCTCCGAACGAGAAATCGGGGAGCCGAGTTCGAATTCCAGTTGAATTCATTACATTCAGTTACGCGCAAATACCCTTGGGAAAGGTATTAACCCGTCTCTTCCTTCCAGTTACGTGTTAAATAACAGGACAGATTGGGTTCTATAGCCTTGGCTGGCAACCAGTCTACCGCAGAAAGCAATGGCAACTTACTGCGGATAATCCTCTGCCCAGTCAGTCATGGTGACACATTGTTCTTTCAATGTCGAAACAAAATGTAGAGTTTTGTAGTAGTTTGTAAATTGCATATGTTCTAACGTAATGATTTTTTTAAATCATTTCACCCCAAGCAAGGCATTCCACTGCCACTATTGTGCTTGGGGCTACATAGGGGAAGGTAAATAGAAAGAGTGGTTAGATATAGGAAATGTTAGAAGGGGGGTGATAGATAGTTGGGTGGGTGGGAAGAGTGTTTGAAAGAATGGAAGCGAGTTAGTGTGTTAGGAGGTGTCTATTGACCTTACATTCAAACTCCTGGAGATTGTAGCCGTCAGGGAAGCAGTCATGTGGAAGGGAATTCCACAGTCAGGAAGTGCGAGAAAAGAAACTATTGGAGTAGAAGTTGCGGTTGCATTTTATCGGTTTCACTGTAAAATGGTAGGATCTAGTTGCTAATCTAGTTTCTCGTGCAAATTCGAACCTAGGGGGCACCAGTGATCTAAGTTCATTGGAGCAGAAGCCGTGAAAGTATTTATAGAAGAGACACAGAGAGAGAGACTGCAGGCGGTCTGCTAAGTCGGTATCGATCACATTACAGACCCTCCGCTGTACCTTGTCGAGAAGCCCTAGGAGAATAGAAGGGGCACCCGACCAGATATGGCAACAGTATTCAATGCACGAGCGGATGGTAGATTTATAAATGTGCATGATAGATTCAGACGGAAAAAAACTCCGGGCCCTGCACAGAGAACCGACTTTCATAGGAGCGGATTTAGCAATGGATTCGATATAGTCATTCCACTTGAGGTCCGCTGAAAGTGTGAGACCAAGGAGGCGTAGTGTTTTACTGTCTAGGAGGCAAGCTTGGTCCATGCTAATAATACATATTCATTGGTCTATTTTGATATTGAGCGCTGTTTGAAATTAATGTTTTGAACGTTGCTAATATTTTCTTCGTTCCTTATTCATTTGTAAATATATATATAAAAGCAATCGGAGTCTAACCGTACTGGTGAGCTGTGATACAGCGAAACAGATCTACCTGCAGATGACTATATATATATCAGCATGCGGTGTGGATATAGAAGAAGCCAAAGGAGTATCCTGTATATACAGTGGTAGTATAACTCTCTAAGAGAGCTCTAAATATATATGTATATAAATACATATAGACAAATATAAGAAAAATTAAGGCAGACACGTTATTTCATGGTAAATCGGAGGTATAGCTTATTTCAGGCGAACCATCATCAGCTTCAGTCTTTATTTTACAAAGGATTTTACATGAATCTTGTGTAAAATCTTTTGTACAATAAAGACGGAAGCTGATGATGGTTCGTTTGAAGTAAGCCTATGTCCCCGATTTACTATGAAATAACGTGTCTGCCTTAATTTTTCTTATATATATATATATATATATATATAGAGAGAGAGAGAGAGAGAGAGAGAAAGAAAGAGAGAGAGAGGCACTTCAAAAGGAAAGCGATACCTCAGATCTAAAATTCATTTTTATTAAAATTATTTATTTTAATCTAGCGTTTATCTATCTATCTATCTATATATATATATATATATATATATATATCTGTAGTCCATTATCTATCTATCTATCTATCTATCTATCTATCTATCTATCTATCTATCTATCCATTCGTGGGGTACCTCGCTAGAACTCATTAAGTATTTAGTTCGATCTTCACTGGGTACTCCATACTTTCGGCCTTGTGCCACATCTATGCGGCGCTTAGACAATCAACTACCTATCTATTCGTGGGTACGCAATTATAAGCCTCAAATGACATATATTTTTATTTCTATTTTTTCTTTTACATATAGAAAGGTGCCCCCGAACAAAAGCTATACCTAAGTTTTGGAATGAATTTTTAAAAATAAATAAACTTTCTTGAAGCTTTTATTATACTTTTAATTGCAAGCTAATAAATTAAATTTCCAAGAAACAAATTACTTTGCTTTATTTCAAAATAAATTTTAATTGGTTTGAATTATTTTTATAATCAGTACTAGGTACCTCCACAAAATCGCTGAAAAACAGCAGAGTATGAAGGAAAAAGGACCCAAACTCAATAAAAACAAAGATCGGCAAAATGTTTATATTATCATTAAGAGGATAGATCAAAGAATTTTTAATTATTTTTTAAAGTTTTTAATTATTTCTAACACGTTCGAAATTTTTGTAGAAAGTCTTTTTTTCTTACGTCAGTGTGAGACCTAAATTGCCGCAACGTTTATTAAGTAAAAAATAAAAAACGTAATATTGCACAATGCACTTTTTTGAGCGTGAAAGACACATTAATTTGGAAATTCTTGCAAAAATCAAATAATGGTCGGATTTTAATAAAAATTTCAGGACTTATGTCTAATTGACCGACATCAATTTTCAAATAATTATTTAGTATAAAATATTGGTAAAAATATATATATTTATTTTTACATATGTTACCCCGCCATCAATTAATTTCCAGAAATGCTTTAAAATTCGACAACAGGCAGCAATAAGCCTAATATAATTAAATTCTGGAGTCATTTAGGAATGCTAATCAACATTTTTTTTCTCCAATAGAGCCCGACTTTCTAAAAAATAGGTCCGAATTGCGAAAAATGCAATAACTATGCAATTTTTATGTGGATAAACTCCTGATTGCATTTATGAACAATATAAATTAAGCATATCATAGTCTGAAAAGAAATAAAATTCAATGAATAATTAATTTTTACAATAATTTTTTTAAATTTTTTAATTATATATAAAAATTATATATAAAAAGTTTCAAAATTATTGTTAAATTTATTCGTCTATTGGGCCGGCTAGGGTATGTAATTAATGCATGAAGACTACAATTACTAATCGAAAATTTAATTTTAGCCAATGGATGGTGTTGTTATGAAGTGATAAATTTAAGTTTCGTATTTTGTCTAAGCGAACACAACTGCAAAAATTACTAGCGTATAAGGTGAATGTTTATATATATATATATATATATATATATATATATATATATATATATAACTATTCAGTAATCTTATATTAACTATTCAGTAATCTTAGAAATTTAAGTAAATATTCTAAGCGATCTAATATTTTACTGAAATTTAAGTGTTTCACCTGATAATCTTACGAGTACTTTTGCCTTATAATCTCATAAATATTTTGCCTTGTGGTCTCATGAGCAGTTTGCCTTATAGTCTTCTGAGTATTTTTGCCTTATAGCCTTATGAATAGTTTTGTCTTAGACTCTTACTTATGAAGGGACTTGTTGGCGAAATGTTAGAAAATTACCAATAAATTTTGAATCTAATAGTTACTGTTCTATTTTTTGGTATTGTCGTGTACAGATATCCGTACTTTTCAAAAAATTGCTGTTTTATAGACATGCAACTTTTTTTTTTTAACGTTGGGGGTCTCTGAATTGTAGTAAGCTTTACCATGCATGATTAGTAAAAAGCGTTTTGCTTATTAACAATATCATCTAACCGATTGATATTAATAGGATTTTAAAAAATTAAAATCTTATTCTAATTAAAATTTTTAAAGAAATAAAAAGTTCTTTTAAAATTTCATTATTCACTTTTTTTTCTTAAGACAATATGTCTATTATGCACTTTAACATGAAAGTAATTAAATTCTTTTCAATAATATCTTAGTTGACTGTATTTATATTTTACGATTTAGAGCAGATTTTCATTATTTAAATTCTCCGACGACGTGTGCTTATGACTAATATAAAGATTTATTGTTAAAAACAGAATTTTTCCATATTTTATAAAATTAAATAAGTGGAGGTTAACAGAAATAGAAATATGCTTTTAGAAAGATTTTCTAAAAAAGAAACATTTCAAAAATGTTTCTAAGAAAAGAAACATTTTAAAAATAATTTAATTAATTTATAAATATATCCTGAAAGGTTCTTTAAAATACAACAATTACCAATTTTTCTTTTTGCAAGAAATTCTAATTCAATGTGTTTTAAACCACATGAAGATCCTAAAATTCTCATACTAATTTATGGTCACAGGCAAGAAGAAGAAGATTTTAAACCAATATTTTGAAGGTTCTAGAAAAGATTAGAAAATAAAAACTAAAAATCATATATTCATTTAATCTTGTTAATTAATTACAGATAGATTATGACGATTAAGTTTGAGGGATTTTTTCCAATACTGTATGTTCATATTTTAACGTATTTTTAAAGGTAGCTACACCTCTTTGATTTAATCCCTGCATTTTAATACATTTTAAATTTTAATTTTATAATTTACTTTTACAATTTTAATTTTTTGCCTACATGTAGTCTTTCAATTTTACTCTTCTTATAAATAAGTAGTATCAACTTTATAAAATTTAACTCCGAAGAACATCGAGTGTACGTAAGTTCAAATCTATTAAACGGTTAGTTTGTAATATGCGCCTGATTACATTACGCACGAAACTCCGAGTTGTGCTATCCACATAGGAGAATATGTATATTTATTAATATATACACTACCGGCCATAATTATTGGGCCACCCTAGTGTTTAAAAAAATTATGTATTTCATACTATTTTTTAGTATTTCTTGCCAAGTAAATAATTGTAAATGAAAATAGAATGGTTCTTTTGTTATTATTACTTTGCAAAATTTTACAAGGCAAATAGCGACAAATTACCCATCGCAGACTGTAGATTTGCTGAAAATTATGTATTTCATACTATTTTTTAGTATTTCTTGCCAAGTAAATAATTGTAAATGAAAATAGAATGGTTCTTTTGTTATTATTACTTTGCAAAATTTTACAAGGCAAATAGCGACAAATTACCCATCGCAGACTGTAGATTTGCTGAAAATGATGTATTTCATACTATTTTTTAGTATATATTGCCAAGTGAATAATTGTAAATGAAAATAAAATGGTTCTTTTGTTAATACTGCACAATAACATGTGCATCAAATGAATTTATAAATATTTAATAATTACTGCAATTTAATCAATGAAAGAATGAAGAAAATTTAGGCTGATTCGGACAAGTTCATCTTTGCTTCCTTGACTTGTAAAATTTTTAAAATTAATAATAACGAAAGGAACATTCTATTTTCATTTAGAAATATTCACTAAAAATAGTTTTAAAAAATGGGGTGGCCTAATAATTATGGTCGGAAGTCTATATATATATATATATATATATATATATATAATAAGACCTTAAATAAGTTCTCGTTGATTTTTCATGAAAAGTAATGTTTTATTTACAAAAATAGTAAGAAACATGTGACTGAAAGTATTGTCCATCGTTAACCACTACTGTTTCCCAATCTCTCTGGCAGCATTTGAATTCCACGTCGAAAAAACATATTTTAAGACTAACTACGAGTCGGCACATTTTTGGCATCTTCATAAGACTGAAAAATCAGCACAGCCAGGCCATGTGGCATTGATCGGAAAAACTGATAATCAAGACGGAGTAATGTCTGGGGAATTCAGCAGGTGGGCTAGAATTTCCTATTTAAGCCTTTCCAAGTAGGTTTTCACCCGTTTTGTAATATGTGGCCTGGAAAAAATAACTTTGTCTTGTCTCTGCAAGTATATCGGTCATTTTTTTACAATCAGTCAGTCAGTTAAGTGCCATACGTGATACACGCTTGAGCGATCATGTCTCGAAAGAGACATGACTGACTGGGCAGAAGATTATCCCGCAGTAGTTTGCCATTGCTTTCTGCGGTAGACAGGTTGCCGACCAAGGCTATAGAACCCAATCTGTCCTGTTATTTGACTCATAGCTAGAGACAGAAGAGATGTATTATATTATTAAGTAGTAATTAGTGGGGGATCACTTTATTACTTCATAGCAATATAAAACTGATCCCCCACTTTATGCCCATTAGAAGCCTTAATCATGTTTTCAACTATTATATTCAGTTAGTTAAGTGCTATACGTGATACACGCTTGGGCGATCATGTCTCGAAAGAGACATGACTGACTGGGCAGAAGATTATCCCGCAGTAGTTTGCCATTGCTTTCTGCGGTAGACTGGTTGCCGACCAAGGCTATAGAACCCAATCTGTCCTGCTATTTAACCCATAACTGGAAGGAAGAGACGGATTAATACCTTTCCCAAGGGTATTTGCGCGTAAGTGAATACAATGGATTCAACTGGAATTCGAACTCGGCTTCCCGGCTTCCCGGCTTCCCGGCTTCTCGTTCCGAGCCGATATCCACTGTACCACAGCGCACATCCTTTTTACAATACTTGGCTCAAAGACATCAATTGTAGTCGATAGCGATATCCCGTGATGGTTTCGTTCGGTTTGAGCAGTTCAAAATAAACTAAGTCCAGCTGATCCCACCAAATGCAGAACGAAAGATTTGAACCATGGATATTCGGCTTTGCCGCCGATTTTGATGCATGACTGGGTTAATCCCTCGATCCTCTACGCTTAGGGTTATTGTAGTGTATACACTTTTCATCGCCAGTCATGAGACGATGCAAAAATATTTTATTTCCTATCGTTGAAGTAGTGGTTCACGCGTGACAAGACGTCGTTCGCTGTCTCTCACCCTCAAGTCGTACGGCACCAATGTCATTGCTTTTTAATCATTTCTAATGTTTAAAACAATTTGAAACTGTTGTCTAATCAACTCATAATGATTCAGCTTGTGCCTGACACGAGTCTTCGTGCAGTAATGCCTCCAATTCTTCGAATTTAAACTTTTTCAATGCGTCAGTGCGTTATTTATATTCAACATCAAAATCATAATTTTTGAAGCATCTAAAACAATTTTCTGCATATTGTTTCTGACAAAGCATGGCCAAAGAATATTCTGAGTGCTTAAACGGCAAATATCTTTTGAATAAGGTAGTGCAGTAAAATTCCCCGCAAATACACTTTCTTTAGCACGAAATCCCAGACATGTAAAGCTATGGAAAACAAAGTTGTTTAACCTTCAGTAAAATGATATACACTGAATTTCAAACTTGCTTATAATACTTATTTATAAAGACGTTACCATCTGAAACTACACACAAGCAGTTCTGGGAACGCTATCAGTTGTAAAACAGCGATGACTTATTCAAGGTCATAATATATAGGAGAGATAATGTTTTTATTTTACATATCATAAATAATATTTGGCATATGACAATATGAAAAAGTCTTCTTGTAAAATGTTTAGGTTTTTAGAACTTCATCGGACTCAAATATTTCCCAATTTCCCATATATATATATGTGTGTGTGTGTGTGTGTGTGTGTGTGTGAGAGAGAGCGAGAGAGAGAGAGAGAGAGAAATGCCTCACATGAAAGACTTTCTTCGTGTCACAAGATAAATATGGATAAGTACAATCAATTTTAGATAAATATAAATACAACATTACATAGATAGATAGATAGATAGATAGATAGATAGATAGATAGATAGATCAAGGTAATCACAGATAGATAGATAGATAGATAGATAGATAGATAGATAGATAGATCAAGGTAATCAACAAAGATAGATAGATAGATAGATAGATAGATAGATAGATAGATAGATAGATCAAGGCAACATAGATAGATAGATAGATAGATAGATAGATAGATAGATAGATAGATAGATCAAGGCAATGATAGATAGATAGATAGATAGATAGATAGATAGATAGATAGATGATAGATAGATAGATAGATAGATCAAGGCAAACATAGATAGATAGATAGATAGATAGATAGATAGATAGATAGATAGATCAAGGCAAACATAGATAGATAGATAGATAGATAGATAGATAGATAGATAGATAGATCAAGGCAAAGATAGATAGATAGATCAAGGCAAACATAGATAGATAGATAGATAGATAGATCAAAGCAAACATAGATAGATAGATAGATAGATAGATAGATAGATAGATAGATAGATAGATCAAGGCAATCATAGATAGATAGATAGATAGATAGATATTTTCTGATTGCGATTGCAAGAAAGGAAGAGAGAGAGAGAAATAGATCGTCGTGATCAGATTGAAATAGATAGACAGAAAGCTAGATTTTATCGTATTAAGAAAGAAAGAAAATAAGCGTTCAAATTTCCCGCAATTACTACCCCACATCCAACAACCCAACGCACCGACACGCGCAATGTAGGTGAAACGAAGTCCTGATATCATTTTCTATTTGCCTTTTATCATTATTCATCCGCCGTTTCACATTCCAATTTATTGATTCAACAAACTGTAAAATTCACAATTCCTTCCCTTTCGCACTTTCCCGGGTTGACGTCGCCACGGTAATCGCAAAAAGAAGAGCTTAGGTCGCCCGCCATTTTCACTTCCTCTGGACTTAAACGCAACCAATCAGTTTAATGTGTGTGTAAAAAGTGGCTTTGACGTGGTGGTATGTGACGATTATCCGACTGGTGTCTGAGTATCTGAGTTCGAATCCCTGGAGGGGCCTGCTTGCTTTTACATATTCGCCTTGGAAATAGCATAAACCCGCTTCAACGTTAAGCCTACTTTTTCGATAGGCGGTCAGATTAACTGGTTCCGTACAAGAAACATTTTCGTTATTCAGTTAGTCAGTCAAGTTCCGTATATTATACAAGCTTGAGTGATGATACCTCGAAGATGACATGACAGACTGGGCAAAACATTTCCCCGCAGTAAGTTTCCATTACTTTCTGACAACCAACACTTTGGAACACATCCTGCAATTTAATGTATAGCTGAAGGAAGAAGCAACAGATTAAGACCTTTCCCAAGGCTATGAAATACATCCTGTCCTGCAATTTAACCTATAGCTGAAGGAAGAAGCAACAGATTAAAACCTTTCCTAAGTTATGGACTCACCCTCTCCTGCAATTTAACTTATAGCTGAAGGAAAAAGCTAAAGATTAAGACCTTTCCTAAGACTATAGACTCACCCTGTCCTGCAATTTAACCTATAACTGAAGGAAGAAGCAACAGATTAAAACCTTTCCTAAGGCTATGGAACACACTCTATCCTGCAATTTAACCTATAGCTGAAAGAAAAATTAAAAGATTAAGACCTTTCCCAAGGCTATGGACTCACTCTCTCCTGCAATTCTAACTTATAGTTGAAGGGAAAAGAACAGATTAAGACCTTCCCAAGGCTATGGACTCCACACTGCCCTGCAATCTGGCCTTCCATAACTGAAGGAAGAAGCAACAGATTAAGACCTTCCCAAGGCTATGGATTCACCCTGTCCTGCAATCTACCTATAACTGAAGGAACCAACAGATTAAGATCTTTCCAAGGCTATGGACTCACACTGCCCCTGCAATCTGGCCTATAACTGAAGGGAAGAAGCAACAGATTAAGACCTTTCCCAAGGCTATGGACTCACACTGCCCTGCAATCTGGCCTATAACTGAAGGAAGAAGCAACAGATTAAGACCTTTCCCCAAGGCTATGGACTCACACTGCCCTGCAATCTGGCCTATAACTGAAGGAAGAAGGTACTGAGATTAAGACTTTCCAAGGCTATGGATTCACCCTGTCCTGCAATCTGGCCTATGTCTGAAGGAAGAAGCAACAGATTAAGACCCTTTCCCAAGGCTATGGATTCACCCTGTCCCACCTGGCCTATAACTGAAGGAAGAAGCAACAGATTAAGACCTTCCCTAAGGCTATGACCTACACTGCCCTGCAATCTGGCCTAGTACCAGCGGGAAGAAGCAACAGATTAAGACCTTTCCCAAGGCTATGGACTCACACTGCCCTGCAATCTGGCCTATAACTGAAGGAAGAAGCAACAGATTAAGACCTTTCCCAAGGCTATGGACCTCACACTGCCCTGCAATCTGGCCTATAACTGAAGGAAGAAGCAACAGATTAAGACTCCTTTCCCAAGGCTATGGACTCACACTGCCCTGCAATCTGGCCTATAACTGAAGGAAGAAGCAAACAGGATTAAGACCTTTCCCAAGGCTATGGATTCACCCTGTCCTGCAATCTGCATCATAATCTGAAGGAAGAAGCAACAGATTAAGACCTTTCCCAAGGCTATGGACTCACACTGCCCTGCAATCTGGCCTATAACTGAAGGAACAGCAACAGATTAAGACCTTTCCCAAGGCTATGGACTCACACTGCCCTGCAATCTGGCCTATAACTGAAGGAAGAAGTAACAGATTAAGACCTTCCTACAGGATCTGACACTGCCCTGCAATCTGGCCTATAACTGAAGGAAGAAGCAACAGATTAAGACCTTCCCAAGGCTATGGATTCACCCTGTCCCAATCTGGCCCATAACTGAAGGAAGAAGCACTTGATTAAGACCTTTCCCAAGGCTAAGACTCACACTGCCCTGTAATCTTAGTCTATAACTGAAGGAAGAAGCAACAGATTAAGACCTTTCCCAAGGCTATGGACTCACACTGTCCTGCAATCTGGCCTATAACTGAAGGAAGAAGAACAGATTAAGACCTTCCCAAGGCTATGGACTCACACTGCCCTGCAATCTGGCCTATAACTGAAGGAAGAAGCAACAGATTAAGACCTTTCCAAGGCTGCTGGACCACACTGCCCTGCAATCTGGCCTATAACTGAAGGAAGAAGCAAATGATTAAGACCTTTCCCCAAGGCTATGGACTCACACTGCCCTGCAATCTGGCCTATAACTGAAGGAAGAAGCAACAGATTAAGACCTTTCCCAAGGCTATGGATTCACCCCCTGTCCTGCAATCTGGCCTATAACTGAAGGAAGAAGCAACAGATTAAGACCCTTCCTCCAAGGCTATGGATTCACCCTGTCCTGCAATCTGGCCTATAACTGAAGAAGCAACAGATTAAGACCTTCCTGCTGTCATGGCACTCACACTGCCCTGCAATCTGGCCTATAACTGAAGGAAGAAGTAACAGATTAAGACCTTCTCAAGTACAAGGGACTCACACCTGCCCTGCAATCTGGCCTATAACTGAAGGAAGAAGCAACAGATTAAGCACCTTTCCCAAGGCTATGGACTCACACTGCCCTGCAATCTGGCCTATAACTGAAGGAAGAAGCAACAGATTAAGACCTTTCCTGGGCGCTGGGTGTGGATTCACCCTGTCCCTGCACCAGCCTATAACTGAAGGAAGAAGCAACAGATTAAGACCTTTCCCAAGGCTATGATTCAATTCTGTCCTGCAATCTGGCCTATAACTGAAGGAAGAAGCAACAGATTAAGACCTTTCCCAAGGCCATGGATTCACCCTGTCCTGCAATCTGGCCTATAACTGAAGGAAGGAAGCAAACAGATTAAGACCTTTCCCAAGACTCACACTGCCCTGCAATCTGGCCTATAACTGAAGGAAGAAGCAACAGATTAAGACCTTTCCCAAGGCTGGACTCACACTGCCCTGCAATCTTGGCCTATAACTGAAGGAAGAAGCAAGAGATTAAGACCTTTCCCAAGGCTGCGGGACTCACACTGCCCTGCAATCTGGCCTATAACTGAAGGAAGAAGTAAATAGATTAAGACCTTTCCTAAGGCTATGGACTCACACTGCCCTGCAATCAGCCCATAACTGAAGGAAGAAGCAACAGATTAAGACCTTTCCCAAGGCTATAGATTCACCCTGTCCTGCAATCTGGCTCATAACTGAAGGAAGAAGCAACAGATTAAGACCTTTCCAAGGCTATGGACTCACACTGCCCTGCAATCTGGCCTATAACTGAAGGAAGAAGCAACAGATTAAGACCTTTCCCAAGGCTATGGACTCACACTGCCCTGCAATCTGGCCTATAACTGAAGGAAGAAGCAACAGATTAAGACCTTTCCCAAGGCTATGGACTCACACTGCCCTGCAATCTGGCCTATAACTGAAGGAAGAAGCAACAGATTAAGACCTTTCCCAAGGCTATGGATTCACCCTGTCCTGCAATCTGGCCTATAACTGAAGGGAAGAAGCAACAGATTAAGACCTTCCCAAGGCTATGGATTCACCCTGTCCTAGTAATCTGGCCTATAACCAAAGGAAGAAGCAACAGATTAAGACCTTTCCCAAGGCTATGGACTCACACTGCCCTGCAATCTGGCCTATAACTGAAGGAAGAAGCAACAGATTAAGACCTTTCCCAAGGCTATGGACTCACACTGCCCTGCACCTGGCCTATAACTGAAGGAAGAAGCAACAGATTAAGACCTTCTGAAGGCTATGGACTCACACTGCCCTGCAATCTGGCCTATAACTGAAGGAAGAAGCAACAGATTAAGACCTTTCCCAAGGCTATGGATTCACCCTGTCCTGCAATCTGGCCTATAACTGAAGGGAAAAGCAACAGATTAAGACCTTTCCCAAGGCTATGGACTCACACTGCCCTGCAATCTGGCCTATAACTGAAGGAAGAAGCAACAGATTAAGACCTTTCCTAAGGCTATGGACTCACACTGCCCTGCAATCTGGCCTATAACTGAAGGAAGAAGCAACAGATTAAGACCTTTCCAAGGCTATGGATTCACCCCAACCTGCAATCTGGCCTCATAACTGAAGGAAGAAGCAACAGATTAAGACCTTTCCCAAGGCTAAGATTCTACCCTGTCCTGCAATCTGGCCTATAACTGAAGGAAGAAGCAACAGATTAAGACCTTTCCCAAGGCTATGGACTCACACTGCCCTGCAATCTGGCCTATAACTGAAGGAAGAAACAACAGATTAAGACCTTCCCAAAGGCTATGGATTCACCCTGTCCTGCAATCTGGCCTATAACTGAAGGAAGAAGCAACAGATTAAGACCTTTCCCAAGGCTATGGATTCACCCTGTCCTGCAATCTGGCCTATAACTGAAGGAAGAAGCAACAGATTAAGACCTTTCCCAAGGCTATGGACTCACACTGCCCTGCAATCTGGCCTATAACTGAAGGAAGAAGCAACAGATTAAGACCTTTCCAAGGCTATGGATTCACCCTGTCCTGCAATCTGGCCTATAACTGAAGGAAGAAGCAACAGATTAAGACCTTTCCCAAGGCTATGGACTCACACTGCCCTGCAATCTGGCCTATAACTGAAGGAAGAAGCAACAGATTAAGACCTTTCCCAAGGCTATGGATTCAGACCTGTCCTGCAATCTGGCCTATAACTGAAGGAAGAAGCAATGGATTATGATTTTTCCCAATGGTATTTTCGCGTAAGTGAATGCAACTAATACGTCTGGATTTCGAACTCGTCTCTCTGATTTCTCCTTCCCATGTTATATCCACAGCACATCTATTTCGTTATTCATTGATTTAATATCTGTTTGCTTAGCTTTGAGCGGCATATCGAATCCTTATGGGTCATTAAATTCTGAAACTTCCTTGGGAGTATTAGTAGTTTATTTTACAAAATTTATTGATGTTTTTTTTAAATGCATTGATGGTATTTTTTCAATGATTTTTTATTATAATGTTTTGCTATATCTTTACTATAAAAATGTGTTTTTATACTTTCATAGTGTATTGTTTTTATTCGGGTATTTACTATTTTGCCCATAGCTGGGAACCTAAGAAATTCGGTCGTTAATTTTGTTTAATGGCATATCACCCTGTATTGTTTATTTAATTACGAAATTTAAATATTTTGAACGCAATCGTATGTCATCAACACCAGATTAAATGTATTGTTAGTCATTTTGTTATAAAATGTATTTATTTTTTTAACCGTTTCACCCAAACAACGCGGTGCACCCACTGATGTGCTGTGGGCTACATAAAATAGGAGTAAATCTTTAAGTAAAGGAGAGCGAAGAGAAAGACGAACTACTTACAGGGTGTGTCAGAGAGAGAGAGAGGGGGCAAGAGAAGAATGGGTCTACAGGTGTGATGACATCAGCGATGGTAGAGTGAAAAAGGATAAGAACAAGATACACGAGGCGATATGGAAAGGACGAGGAAAACACTGGAGTCAAGTGGATAAGAGATGGGAATTGGCATTGCATTTAAATTTCTAAAGATTGTAGCCATCAGGGAAGCAAGTATAAAGAAGGGAGTTATACAGGCGGGAAGTGCGAGAAAAGAAGCTGTTGAAGTAGAAATGGAGGCTGCATTTGGTAGATTTAACTATAAAAGTTGCCAGTCTGGTTGCTCGAGTAAATTGGTGGTCATTTTGATATAAGAATATAATGTTGGTAACTTTGGAATAAAATGGATCGTTGGTCCTTTGGCTATAAAATATATTATTGGCTATTTTGCTAAAAATGTATTGTTGGTCATTTTGCTCTAAAATGTATTGAAATGTATTGTTGATTATTGTGCTATGAAATGTATTGTTTCTTTTTTGCTATAAAATCTATTGTTGGTCATTTTCAGATATATATATATATATATATATATATATATATATACAGAAATGTAATATAAATATATATATATATATATACAGAAATGTAATAAAAATTGTAAAAAATCCCTGAGGAGCTGAGGAGTGAGGATATCATAGTGGTACCTTCGCGAAACCTCGAAGTTGCCATGAATCTGCTTAATCGAACTACAAACTTCTTCACCTCAATAATTGTAACGATACATTTCAGAGCAGAGATTATTTACGAAAAACTGAAAAATGTTCATATGGGGCTTAACTTAACTCCAATTAGACTATGAAATTTTTCGTGGTTGAGCGGTCTAAGTCACAGCAGATCAATTTGTGGCTTCCGTTATGTTGTTCAAATCCCCCAAAATGGTACGCATTTTCGTAACAAAAATTTCTCGTAAATAATTAGACCGGTAGAAATATATATACATTTCTACCGGCCTGATTATTTAGGAGGAAAAATATATATATATATATATATATATATATATATATTTTTAATCATTTCATCCCGAGCAAGGCGGAAACGCCACTGATGTGCAGGGGGCTACATAAATGTAAAAAGATTCATTAGAAAAGAGTGAGGAGTACAAACTAGTTAGAAAGGAACAATAGAAAACTGAAAAAGCAAGTGCGATGACAGATACATAGGTGGAGAGAAAGGGAGGGTTATACAGGGGTGGGGAGAAAGCTAGAGTCCTTGGGAATTTTTTTTTTTTATAAGCGTTTCACCCCGAGCAAGGCATGTCACTGCCACTACTGCGCAGTGGGCTACGTAGAGTGGAGAAAGGATGATTAAATATAGGAAATGTCAGAGGGTGGGTGATAGGCGGGTAAGGATACCGAGAATGAGGGTTGGGTAGATGAGAGTGTTCTGAATTAAAAGCAGAATATCTACTCAAAAACGAATATGAATATCGCTTAAACATAATGTTCAAACAAATTACATATATATATATATATATATATATAATAAGGTACTTCCAAAGATTCGCTAGAGTATAAGCTGACTATAAACTTTATTAGTAAGGAAAAAGGGCTCGATAAATTGTTTCTGAAGTCTGTCATGTCTCTTCCGGGACATGATAGACCTAAGTGTGTATCACGTATGGCACTTAACTGACTGACTGAATAGAAATATGATAAAGGCTTCTACTGGGCATAAAGTGAGGGATCAGTTTTCTATGGTTATGAAGTAATAAACTGATCCCCCACTCTAATAACTACTTAATAATAGAATACATATCTTCTCCATCTAGCTGAGTCAAATAAGAAGACATTGTGTTCTGTAAGAGATAATCTTCTGCCCAGTCAGTATGTCTCTTTCGAGACATGATCGCCCAAGCGTGTATCACGTATGGCACTTAACTGACTGAATATAATAGAAACATGATTAAGACTTTTACTGGGCATAAAGTGGGGGATCGGTTTTCTATTGTTATGAAGTAATAAACTGATCCCCCTTAATTACTACTTAATAATATAATACATATCTTCTCCCTCTAGCTATGAGTCAAATAACAGGACAGATTGGATTCTATAGCCTTGATAGGCAACCAGTCAACTGCAGAAAGCAATGGCAACCTACTGCGAGATAATCTTCTGCCCAGTCAGTCATGTTTCTTTCGAGACATGATCGCCCAAGCGTGTATCACGTATGGCACCTAACTGAATAATGACAACAAATTCTGGTCTCAGACCTCCTCACATAAACGATAGGGCAGACATTTTTCCCACTTCAAATTTAACTACACTTTGAAATTCTGAGACCAGAATTTGTTGTCATTATTCAGTTAGGTGCCATACGTGATACACGCTTGGGCGATCATGTCTCGAAAGAGACATGACTGACTGGGCAGAAGATTATCCCGCAGTAGGTTGCCATTGCTTTCTGCGGTAGACTGGTTGCCGACCAAGGATATAGAACACAATCTGTCCTGCTATTTAACCCATAACTGGAAGGAAGGGTATTTGCGCGTAAGTGAATACAATGGATTCAACTGGAATTTGAACTCGGCTCCCAGGTTTCTTGTTCCAAGCCTATACCCACTGTACCACAACGCACATCCCCCCTCTAATTACTACTTAATAAAATAATGCATATCTTCTCCCTCCAGTTATGGGCCAAATAACAGGACAGATTGGGTTTTATAGCCTTGGTCGGCAACCAGTCTACCGCTGAAAGTAAGGGCAGCCTACTGCGGGATAATCTTTTGCCAAGTCAGTCATGTCTCTTTCCAGACATGATCGCCCAAAACGTCTATCACGTATGGCACTTAACTGACTGACTCATGCAGTAAGGGTTCGATCTTCTCAAACTGTTTTGTGTTTGGCTATTTTCACCCGTTCTTATTTTTTATTCTCATTAATTATTTCTGAATCTAAAAGAAAAACTGACATATCACGTTGAATACACCGGTTCTCGCTCGATCACTCGAAGTTAAGCAATGTTGAGCTTGGTCAGTACTTTGATGGATGACCGCTTGGAAATACCAGGTGCTGTAAGTGTTTAGTGACGGATGTTCGTGCTTACGGCCATATCACGTTGAATACACCGGTTCTCGCTCGATCACCGAAGTTAAGCAACGTTGAGCAACGTTGAGCCTGGTCAGTACTTTGATGGGTAACTGCTTGGGAATACCAGGTAAGCGTTTAGTGACGGATGTGCGTTGTGGTGCAGTGGATATCGGCTCGGAAAGAGAAATCGGTGAGCCGAGTTCGAATTTCAGTTAAATACCCTGCATTCACTTAAGCACTAGTACACTTGAGAAAGGTATTAATCCGTCCATTCCCATAAGTTATGGGTTAAATAACACGGTAAGACTGGAGGACCCTGCCTTTAAAAACAAATCCCAATGAATCTTGATACTCGAAAAGAAAAAAGTATTACTAGACGCAAAACTTATATAAAAACAACAATAAATTGTTGAAAAGAAAAAGGTATTACCAGCAATAAATAAGTAAAATTTAATTGGCAATAAATGACCCGCCAAGGTTGATATGCCATAAAAACAAACCAACCAGCAGAAACAACTTTATTCTTGAAAAATAAATGATAGAAATGTTGAAATTAGTCAAAATAGAAGCCTTGAGCATTTATGTCCCTTTACCGTCGATTGAGGAAATTATTTATTCCTCGTTGGTACAAAATTATTGGCTATGACCAGGAGAAGTCTGTAAGTTTTTGCAACGTCACACTTTCAACATGAGGCCCTGCATTATAGCGGACCAAATCGATACACAAGTGAATGTCTCATTTTTTGCAGGCATACATACATTTCAGCAAATTGATTGCAGTGAAATGCTCTGATTGGCTTTCAGAAAGCTGTAGTGGATAACCCCATTTGCAGACCGCCAGACAGTCATCATAATCTTTTGCTGATGGAACTTTGGCTTTAGAAAATATTTGCGGAACACATCACGATCAAGCCATTGAGCTGATCATTTACGGTTATCATAAAGGATCCAATTTCCTCACAAGTGACTATTCGGTCAAGAAAGGGATCATTGGTGTTACACAGAAAGAGCATCGAGCACACTTCAAAACGCCCTAGTTTTTGATTTTCATTGAGATCACGAGGAACCCATTTATTGAGCTTCTTCACTTTGCCAATACTCTGCAAGTGGTGTGAGGCTGTTACAACGCGAACAGCAAGCTTTTTTCTGACACTTTTTTGTGGGTAGAGCGTGAAGCAGAATCAGGCCAGAGATAGGACATGAATAGTGTGGTTTCGTTAAAGACACGGGAACAAGGAATGCCTTATTTATAATTAGGATGCTCTCTGAAAGTGTAATACAAATGAAGAAGGACTTATACCTGTGCTTTATTGATTATGCGAAGGCGTTTGACAAAATACACCACAAAGATTTGGAGATGTTTGGCAGCCTGGACATATTTGGAAAAGACTTGAGATTGCAGATCTCTAGACAGTCACCATAATTTTTTTATCATCCCAATTGCGCCACTGACCAGATCGTTTACGGTTATCATAAAGGATCCACTTTTCATCACAAGTGGCTATTCGGTCAAGAGAAGGGACATCTGTGTTACGCAGAAAGAGCATAGAACACACTTCAAAACGCCTAAGCCTTTGATTTTCATTGAGATCAGGAGAAACGCACGTTGAAAAACACTGCAATATAAATACTTTTCCAACCTATTGTAGTATATTTAAAAAAGCAGAAACACAGGCGATAGCTGACAAAGATATGACTGAGAAAAATATCCAGCCGCTGACGTTGGCGGCAGAGTGCGGCATCAAGAACAGAAACACAGGTGATAGCCGACAAAGATCTGATTGACAAAATTTAACTGGAATTCGAACTCGGCTCTTAGATTTCTCGTTCCGAGCCAATATCCGCTGCAACACAACGCACATCCTATACACAACATACATCTTCCTCATTACATGTCCGAATAACTTTCAACTGTCCTTTCTTGATGTTAAATATTAATTTCCTTTTCGTTTCCATCCTCTTTAAAGTCTCATTCTTGCTCACATGTTCGGTCCATGGTATCATCATTATCATTCTGTAGAACCGCTTTTCAGTTGCTTCAAGTCACTCTTTCATCTTTGAGGAGATTGTACAGCATTCACTGCCATGTTGAAGAAAATGCATCCCACAGCAATCCAGTACTCTCTTATTTGATTCTAGTGAAGTTTTACAACACTTTCCAAGTATTTAAATTTCTGTACCTGCTTGATTTTAGTAATCCCGGCCTGTAGTTTGTATTTTAGGCTCCTCCTTTACTCCTCCTCATTTATTTAGTTTTCTTGTAGTTTATTTGTAGTCTTTCTTTCCTCTTTCTTCAATTACATTCTGTAAAATGTCTTTTAGTTTCATTTTTGTGTCTGCTATCTCCACTGTATCATCTGCGTATCTTGTTCAACTTGTGGCTGCCATTGATGAATCCTGGCATGATTTCTAAGGCTCTCAGAATTGTGTCGTTGTATAAGTTGAATTTGTTTTTGCAACAAAGGCAAAAACATAAAATTCTATTGATGAAAATAGTACAGATTTTCTGTCGAGTTAATAACCATAAAATATTATATACAACAGCATCAATTTCACTGTAAAGGCACATTTCAACCAACCATAGTATTGATAAAGTCAAACGCAGCCTTTTAGTATCTTCATTTAAATGCCAACAAGAATTGCTTTTTAATCACTTCACCCCAAGCAAGGCGTTAACGCCACTGATGTGCAGGGGGCTACATAAGAAGGTTAAAGTTTTAGGCAGGAGGAGAGTGAAGAGAAAGACAAACCAACTACAGGAGGTGAAAGAGAAAGGGCAAGAGAAGGATATGAACACAGGAGTGAAGACAGTTGCGAAGGTAGAGAAAAAGGTAAAGAACAAGATACACGGAGTGATATAGAAAGGGCTGGAGTTACATAAGAGTGTTGAAGTATTAGGCAGGAGGAGAGTGAAGACAACAACGAACCAGCTACAGGGGGTGAAAGAGAAAGGGCAAGAGAAGAATGTGAACACAGGAGTGAAGACAGTTACGAAGGTAGAGAGAAAGGAAAAGAACAGGATACACTGGGTGATATAGAAAGGGCTGGAGTTACATAAGAGTGTTGAAGTATTAGGCAGGAGGAGAGTGAAGACAATAACGAACCAGCTACAGTGGGTGAAAGAGAAAGGGCAAGAGAAGAATGTGAACACAGGAGTGAAGACAGTTACGAAGGTAGGGAGAAAGGAAAAGAACAGGATACATTGGGTGATATAGAAAGGGCTGGAGTTACATAAGAGTGTTGAAGTATTAGGCAGGAGGAGAGTGAAGACAACAACGAACCAGCTACAGGGGGTGAAAGAGAAAGGGCAAGAGAAGAATGTGAACACAGGAGTGAAGACAGTTACGAAGGTAGAGAGAAAGGAAAAGAACAGGATACACTGGGTGATATAGAAAGGGCTGGAGTTACATAAGAGTGTTGAAGTATTAGGCAGGAGGAGAGTGAAGACAATAACGAACCAGCTACAGTGGGTGAAAGAGAAAGGGCAAGAGAAGAATGTGAACACAGGAGTGAAGACAGTTACGAAGGTAGGGAGAAAGGAAAAGAACAGGATACATTGGGTGATATAGAAAGGGCTGGAGTTACATAAGAGTGTTGAAGTATTAGGCAGGAGGAGAGTGAAGACAATAACGAACCAGCTACAGGGGGTGAAAGAGAAAGGGCAAGAGAAGAATGTGAACACAGGAGTGAAGACAGTTACGAAGGTAGAGAGAAAGGAAAAGAACAGGATACACGGGGTGATGTAGAAAGAGTGAAGAGAAAGACGAACCAACTACAGGGGGTGAAAGAGAAAGGGCAAGAGAAGGATATGAACACAGGTGTGAGGACAGTTGCGAAGGTATAGAGAAAGGAAAAGAACAAGATGCACGGGGTGATGTAGAAAGAGTGAATAGAAAGACGAACCAACCACAGGGGGTGAAAGAGAAAGGGCAAGAGAAGGATGTGAACACAGGTGTGATGACAGTTGCGAAGATAAAGAAAAAGGAAAAGAACAAGATACACGGGGTGATGTAGAAAGAACTGGACTCAAGTGGATAAGAGATGGTTATTGACATTGCATTTAAATTCCTGGAGGTTGTAGTCGTCAGGAAAGCAAGTATATGGAAGGGAGTTCCAGAGGCGGGAGGAGCGAGGAAAGAAGCTGATGGAGTAGAATAGTCGGCTGCATTTAGTTAATCTAAATGCAAATGGGTGAGACCGTGTTGCCAGTCTGGTTGCACGAGTAAACTCATGTCATTGTAAGAATCGTAATAAAAATGAAAATTATAATTCTTTTTTAATCGTTTCACCCCAAGCAAAGCGGTACCACCACTGATGTGCAAGGGGGCTAGATAAGAGAGTTAAACTTATAGGCAAGAGGAGAATGAAGACAAAGCCGAACACGCTACAGCGGGTGTCAGAGAAAAGGAAAAGAGGATGTGAACACAGGTGTGAGGACAGTTGCGAAGGTAGAGAGAAAGGAAAAGAACAAGATACACGGGGTGATGTAGAAAGAGTGAAGAGAAAGACGAACCAACTACAGGGGGTGAAAGAGAAAGGGCAAGAGAAGGATATGAACACAGGAGTGAAGACAGTTGTGACGGTAGAGAGAAAGGAAAAGAACAAGATACACGGGGTGATGTAGAAAGAGTGAAGAGGAAGACGAACCAACTACAGGGGGTGAAAGAGAAAGGGCAAGAGAAGGATATGAACACAGGAGTGAAGACAGTTGCGAAGGTAGAGAGAAAGGAAAAGAACAAGATACACGGGGTGATATAGAAAGAGTGAAGAGGAAGACGAACCAACTACAGGGGGTGAAAGAGAAAGGGCAAGAGAAGGATATGAACACAGGAGTGAAGACCGTTGCGTAGGTAGAGAGAAAGGAAAAGAACAAGATACACGGGGTGATATAGAAAGAGTGAAGAGGAAGACGAACCAACTACAGGGGGTGAAAGAGAAAGGGCAAGAAAGGATATGAACACAGAAGTGAAGACAGTTGCGTAGGTAGAAAGGAAAAGAACAAGATACACGGGGTGATGTAGAAACAGTGAAGAGAAAGACGAACCAACTACAGGGGGTGAAAGAGAAAGGGCAAGAAAGGATATGAACACAGAAGTGAAGACAGTTGCGTAGGTAGAAAGGAAAAGAACAAGATACACGGGGTGATGTAGAAAGGGCTGGAGTTAAGTGGCTAAGAGATGGGAAATGACTTTGCATTTAAATTCCTGGAGGTTGTAGTCGTCAGGAAAGCAAGTATATGGAAGTGAGTTCCTCAGGCGGGAAGCGCGAGAAATGAAGTTGATGAAATAGAATTGTCGCATGCATTTCATTGCTCAAACTGTAAAAAGGTAAGAGCTTGTTACCAGTCTGGTTGCCCGAGTAAATTCTTGTGGAGGAGGCCCAGTGACCCACGTTCATTAGAGCAGAAGCCATGAAAATATTTCTAGAAAAGACAAAAGGAAGCTACATCCCGCCGATGAGAAAGTGGCTGGAGTCGATCTGCCAGGTCGGGACCAATCATATTACAGATTCTCCTTTGGAGCCTGTCGAGAACACTGAGACGAACAGCAGGGACGCCTGACCAGATATGACAACAGTATTCCATGCTCGAATGCCGAAATCCTATTGGAAATCCATTTTAAAATTAATTCACATTTTAGGTTTAAATAGAGATTAAAGCATATTCAATGAATAGTTTTCACAAAACGCCATCTACAAACCCTATAATTGCGGCAAAAATAGCCCAAAACTAGTAGATTCTATCAGTAATATATTTATTATAACTATTTCCCTCTAAGCAAGGTAGTACTCTCACTGGTGCGCAGGGGGGCTACATAAGAGGAGAGTGATGAAAAAGATGAAAAAGTTACAGAGGGTGTCAGAGAATGAATACGAGAAGGATGACAACACTGATGTGAGAAGGGCTCCATGAGAATAGAATGGAAAGGGAAAAGAACATGATACAAGGGTTGTCAGGAGAAGAATGCGAGTCAAAGAGATGAGATGACAACTGACATTCCATTTAAACTTTTAGAGATTGTAGCTGTCGGGGAAGCAAACATACGGAAGGAAATTCCACAGGTGGGAAGTGTGAGAAAAGAAGCTAATAGAGTAGAAGCAGTGGTTATATTTGATCGGTTTTACTGAAAAGGTCTAGTAGCTCAAGTAAATTCATAAAGTGGGGGCACCAGAGAGCAAAGCTCATCAGAGCAGAAGCCGTGAAAGTATTAATAGAAGAGACAGAGGGAATCCACATTGCGCCGGTGAGAAAGTGACTGCAGAAAAAAAAAAGATAAAACAATTGGAGAAGAACAATCCAGGAAAAATGCAAAGTCATTAAAAAGACGAAGAGTGCCCAAAGAAAAGGCAGATCTTAACTGAACCCACCTATTCCTATTTGTCCAGAAACAACGTAGCCCTTGATTTTGTGAAGAAGGCCAGCATATCAAACTCTGTCGAGACTCTTTGAGATGTCCAGGGCTACATTAGCGTTCTTATCTTAAGCTTGATAGACAAATTCAGTGATGTTTGTTAACACATCGGCGGTAGACATGGAGAATCGGAAACCATTTTGCTTATCCGAAAGGATTTGGTGTGAAGTAAGATGCTTAACCAATTCAGTTTTTATTAGAGTTCCAATTCTATTAGGCTCTGTCGTATTCAATGCGCAAATATCATTGAGGATGTATGAATCGACATTTCTTCCCCAGCTACGGGTTAATTAGTAAAACTTGTATCACTAAAACTATTTTATGTAAAAAAGAAAAAAACGGTACAAAATAATTAGTTTTCGGCATTAAATAAGTCATGGCGCCTGATATATCGCTAAGCAAAAACAACAAACCAAACAACCAACCAACCAACCGCTCATCCATTTCAAGGATCAAGATCTACTCAAGGTTAAGTGTTGAGCTACCAGTTTGGAATCAATTACATTGCAGATTCTCCGTTGGATTTTGTCAAGAACCCCGAGATGAATAACAAGGATCACGACCAGATATGACAGCAGTATTCAATGCACGAGCGGATAGAAGGTTCATATATGTGCAAGATGGATTCAGACGAGAAAAACTTCATGGCCCTACACAGTGAGCCGACCTTCCTAGCAGCGGATTTAGCTGTTGATTCAATGTAGTCTTTTCACTTGAGGTCGGCTGATAGAGTAAGGCCGAGAAGGCACAGTGTTTTGCTTTCAGGGAGACTAGCCTAATCCTTGCTAATGAGGGAGAGATATGTTTTGGAAGAAATAAAATTAACAAGCCTTTTCTTACACCAGTCCACCATATATTGAAGGTCCTTTTCAAGATTAACAACAAGGTTTGCTTTGTCAGCATCGGCAGATTTATTATCGAGGCAGGAGTAAATGGTGGTATCGTCAGCGTAGATGCCTACTTGGGATCTGATTACATCAGCGTAGGACCTAGAATAGAGTCTTGAGGGACACCCGTGTTTGTATGATAGTATCTGGAAGCATGCCCATTCAATACTACCTTCATTACGCGATTTGAAAGGAACGACTGGATTAGATCAAACATTCGTCCAGTTATATCATAGCCCTGTAGCTTGCGTAGAAGGTCAGTATGCCAGACTCTGACAAACAGAAGATATCTAGTGCAACAGCTCGGCTTTTGCCGTTCTTATCGGGAGCCTGGTATATATATTCTGTGATGTTCGTTAGCATATCAGCAGTAGACCTGGTGAAGTGGAAACCATACTGTTTATCGGAGAAGATGCCATGGGTTGTAAGATGTTGAACCACTTCAGCATTGGTAATAGCCTCGAAAGCTTTGCCAAAATCGGTAGGAGGCTGATAGGGTGATAATTAGAGGGGTCTGAGGGTTCTTCAGAGTTTATGGTCTTCATAAAAAAATATTCTACAAATATTTTCATGGCTTCTGCTCCGACTAGCTTAGCTCACTGATGCCCCCTCCACAAGAATTTACTCGAGCAAGCAGATTGGCCACAAGGTCGCACCATTTTACAGTTAAACCTAACAAATACAGCCGCCACTTCTACTTCAATAGCTTCTTTTCTCGCACTTCCCGCCTGTAGAACTTCCTACCCGTATACCTCTTTCCCTCATGGCTACAATCTCCAAGAATTTAAATGTCAATTCCCATCTCTTATCCATTTGACTCTAGTCCTTCTTTTTTCCTTTCCCCATTACCCCGTGTATCTTTTCCTACTCTACCCTCGCAACTAACTTTACACCGGTATTCCCATTCTTCTCTTGCTCTCTCTCCGAAACCCCTGTAACCGGTTCGTTTCTTACTTTGCTCTCCTGCTGCTTAAACTTTCACTCTTGACTTATGTAATCCCCTGCGCACCAGTGGTGGTAACACTTTGCTTGCGGTATGTTATAATGAAACATCCTATCACCCCCGACAGTTGATTCGCGGAAAAGATTAAGAAGTATCGAAATAAGGAAGTACGCCACGATTCGACTTCCGCTCCCATTCCGTCTTGACTTAGCATTTTATGAACTCTCTTTTACTTGTACTTTTCCGTACAATAAAATCTGTTATTTGTTTACCCCTTACGTGTTGTGCAAATCTTTCCACTCGGAATTTACCTTGTTATTTATATCGTTCCCGCGACATAACAATATATATATATATATATATATATATATATATATATATATATATATAACATAGGCATCATATATATATATATATATATATAACATAGGCATCATATATATATATATATATATATATATATAACATAATCATCCGCAGACAGATCCGTTTCGCCGTATCACAGCTCATCAGTATGGTTAGATTCCGATTGCTTTTTAACCCAGGGTTGAAACCCGACCGAATTGGCGTCAGTCGGCAATTCTACCTCTGAGCTATGGGCGCTCGGTAGAAGGAGGCAGACTTTTTTGCGTGTATATTATCATTTATATATATATATATATATAAGTGTGTGTGTGTGTGTGAAAAGTGTATGTATATAATTATAAATATCAATATATATATACATATGCAATTGTTATATATATTATATATTGTTTGCATATTGTATATGCGTGGTACTTATTTAAAAGCGCTCAATATCAGTG
This sequence comes from Ascarosepion bandense, assembly GCA_037127315.1. Classification (NCBI taxonomy): domain Eukaryota; kingdom Metazoa; phylum Mollusca; class Cephalopoda; order Sepiida; family Sepiidae; genus Ascarosepion; species Ascarosepion bandense. The sequence goes on along the minus strand of JBBBDQ010000911.1, from coordinate 494,311 downwards.
ATAGAGCAGACATATTCATATAGATAGGTGTGAGTTTGTAACCCTGGGTTTCACGCTCTTGCGATCGTCAGACAAACTGGTTAATTTTTTTTTTAATTGGTTATATGTACGGTTGTGTATATTATTGTGGAAGTGGGGGAAATCTGTCGCCATGACAGACGCAAACATTTGTGGAAGTCGGGGAAATCTGTCGTAATGACAGACATATATATATATATATATATATATATATATATATATATATATATGTACACCCATCAATGCGCGGCGCGCAAGGACACACATACATAAGCACGGGCGTTCGCTCACTGAGGCTTGCATAAACATACACATGTGAATCGTACGGAGTTCGGTATATATATGTATATGTGTGCCGTTGCACACATACATACGCATTCGATTGGTGTATTCGAATGGTGTAGCGATGTTGACGCGCGGACAGTTGTCGATTTCTCGTACGTACATATGTACTTTTGATGGGTTCTGTGTGAAACTATGATAGGTAAGAATTGTTATTATTTTATTTAAGGCTGTATTGTTATTTTTTGTTTTAAAGTCGGTTATTGATTTGTTTTTTAATTTTTTGTGGTTACGTATATTTAAATGGTAGAAATTCTAATTTGTAATGCTTGTTAGTGTTTATTAATTTTACTATGGCAGAGACGTGTGATTTTTTTTTATCCGTTTGGTATAAATTGTGATAATAGGTATTTATTTTCATGTCTGCATTTGGAAATTAATTCTGATCTCGTGTTTAGTAAGTTCTTTTGTGGGGTATGAGATATAATTGCTACTTTCTCATGTAGGCAAAGTAGGCATTTTTTTGTGATGTTGTTGTAGGCAGGTGCTTTTTTCAGTATTTTCCAGCTTATTGTTGGTGAAATATTTCTGCCTTTTAGACGCCATACGTATGTTGATAGTGTAGTGCTGTTCAAGTATTTTCTGTTGGAGAACGAAAGATTGTGGTTGTTATTTCTTTTCTTAAATGGTCCCTCAGTGGCATCGATGTAGTATATTGTGTTGTTGTTTGCACTTACATTGGCTTTATATACTATGTTTGTTTGATGGCAATTTTTCTGGAGTGGACATGTAGTTCCGTTTCTGCAGTTGCATTGAGCTTCTTCGATTGCATTATTGTAGTTTGTTAATTTTTTGTAGTGGCTTTTTATTATTTGTGTAATATTTTTTGTGCAACTGTAACTAATTTTAATGTTGTTTTTGTTGAATATTTTTGCTAATCGGTTTGTCACCGGGAAGTGTTTTTCTATTAAGATCAGGAACGTCTTACCTATGTTTGTTTTGACGGCTTTGTTGTATGGTGGATTAAACCAGATGATATTTCTTTTTCTGTTTTTGCTTTTTCGTTGCGGGGGTGTATATTGTAGTTGTTGTTTGTATCCACATTTCTTTAGTGTTTCGTTGTATGGTGTTCTTTTGTTATTGAAAATCTGTATGTTAGATGAATTTTCAGATAGTCTGCGGCTGATTGATATGGGTATTTGTTTGATGATTAAAGGTGGGTGGTTGGAGGATGTGTGTACGTAAGTTGGGTCGTCGTTATCTTTTCTGTATGGTTCAAATAGTTAAACCAGTTTGTCTGACGATCGCAAGAGCGTGAAACCCAGGGTTACAAACTCACACCTATCTATCTATCTATCTATTTTTCTATCTATCTATCTATCTATCTATCTATATATATATATATATATATATATATATATATATATATATATATATATCTATATATATATATATATATTTTGGAAGCATTCAGAGTTACAACACAATTCCTGCCCGAGTTAACCAGATTGGTGATTATTTTCAAGAGCAACAGCCCAGTTTATTGAAACGAGTGGCGTCACTTGCATTGATGCCTACTTGAGAACTGACGACACGGCTTCTGCTCCGATGAACTTAGATCACTGGTGCCCCCTAAATACGAATTTGCACGAGATACTAGATTAGCAACTAGATCCCACCCTTTTACAGTGAAACCGATAAAATGCAGTCGTAACTTCTACTCCAACAGTTTCTTTCCTCGCACTTCCCGACTGTGGAATTCTCTTCCAAATGATTGCTTCCCCGACGGCTACAATCTCCAGGAGTTTAAATGTAAGGTCAATAGACACCTCCTAACACACTAACCTGCTCCCATTCTATCAAACATTCTTCCCATCTGCCCAACCCTCATCCTCGGTATCCTTACTCATCTGTCACCTTCCTCCTGTCATTCCCTATGTCTAACCACTCCTTCTCTTTACCTTCCCCTATGTAGCCCCATGCGCAATAGTGGCAGTGGAATGCCTTGCTTGGGGTGAGATGATTAAAAAAAAAATATATATATATATATCGTTTCCGCGATATAACCGATTTAACAAATGATCTTCCTGGTGTCGTCAGTTCTCAAGTAGGCATCAATGCAAGTGACGCCACTCGTTTCAATAAACTGGGCTGTTGCTCTTGAAAATAATCACCAATCTGGTTAACTCGGCCAGGAATTGTGTTGTAACTCTGAATGCTTCCAAAACAAAACTGCTCTCTTTTAACCACCATCGAGAGACTTTCTTATCAGCCATAGGCATGGCTGATGCAGGTCTTCTTAAGCGAAACAAACTGCTCCTCCTGGTCTCACTTTTTCCACCGACTTGGAATGTAACGAATATATCGAATCTATAGCTACATATCCTGATAAAAAGGTTGGATCTCTGTGTCGGATCGGAAAGCTTTTTTCTCGTCAGACTCAATCTTGCACACTTATAAATCTACCATTCGACCGTGCATTAAATACTGTTGCCATATCTGGTCGGGCGCTCCTGCTATTCATCTCGACGTTCTCATCCGAATCCATCTTGTACATTTATAAATCTACCATTCGTCCGTGCATTGAATACTGTTGCCATATCTGATCGGGTGCTCCTGCTATTCATCTCGAGGTTCTCATCCGAATCCATCTTGTACATTTATAAATCTACCATTCGTCCGTGCATTGAATACTGTTGCCATATCTGGTCGGGCGCTCCTGCTATTCATCTCGACGTTCTCATCCGAATCCATCTTGTACATTTATAAATCTACCATTCGTCCGTGCATTGAATACTGTTGCCATATCTGATCGGGTGCTCCTGCTATTCATCTCGAGGTTCTCATCCGAATCCATCTTGCACCTTTATAAATCTACCATTCGTCCGTGCATTGAATACTGTTGCCATATCTGGTCGGGCGCTCCTGCTATTCATCTCGTGGTTCTCATCCGAATCCATCTTGCACCTTTATAAATCTACCATTCATTCGTGCATTGAATACTGTTGCCATATCTGGTCAAGTTTTCTTGCTCTTCATCTCAATGTTCTCGTCAGAATCCATCTTGTACATTTATAAATCTACCATTCGACCGTACATTGAATACTGTTGCCATATCTGGTCAAGTGTTCCTGCTCTTCATCTCGAGGTTCTCGTCAGAATCCATCTTGTACATTTATAAATCTACCATTCGTCCGTGCATTGAATACTGTTGCCATATCTGGTCAGGTGCTCTGGTTATTCATCTGGAGGTTCCCCACAAAATCCAAAGGAGGATCTGCAATGTAATAGGTCCTAACTTGGCATCTCGATTTTAGACACTTTCTCCCCGACGTGTCGTGGCTCCTCTCTGACTTTTCTATAAATATTTTCAATGTTAGCTTTTTTTTCACGGTACCCTGTCCAAGTGAATTTAAGCGTGCTACTAGATTGGTCCCACCGTTTTAAAGTTGAAATAGTTAAACCTAACCGCCTCTTCTACTTCCTGCCTTTGGAACTCCCTTCCGTTTACTGGCTTCTCTGATAGCTACAATCTCCAAATATTTAAATGCAGCTTCAATTGCTATGTACTGTCTTCTTAAATGCTGTTCTTTTATTGTTCTTTCAAGACTCCCTGTACCGAGTCAGTTCTCTCACTGTAATTCTGTTCTAAGTGAAATGATTGGAAATACTAACAATACACATGTACAATAAATTATTCCCCACAAAAATTCAATTTAGTCTTTTTTTCATTATGCTTCTATTTAGTCTAAAAACATAATTATAAATATATTTATTATCATTATTATTATTATGTCATTTTTCATCATATTTCGATTTCTGCTATGGTCGCACTACCAACCAAATCTGCGAGAAGACCTAAGGCAGGTCTTGGCATGGTGTTATGGCTCCATTTCATGTTTTTTTCTATCTTCCCTATCATCCCTAGCGTTATATAGACAAAGTTTTCCTTAGTGTGTGGGCTGTACTTAATAAGATAATTTTTTTGTATATCTCTTAAGTTGGGGTTTCCAGGGATTCCTTCAATGTGTTGTTTTGTTCCATTTTTTATCATTCCAAGTGCACATATTATCACGGGCACAACTCTTGTTTTCAATTTCGACATTTTTTCTATTACAATTTCCAGGTCTTCATATTTTGACAGTTTTTCAAATTCCTTGGTTGCTATGTTACAATCCGCTGGACAAGCCATATCAATTAATAGACAAGTTTTCTCTTTCTGGTTTTTAACAATAATGTTCGACCTGTTTCAATTTTTCTGTCTGTGTAGAAGGTGTAACCCCATAGAATGGTGACATCTTCTATTTCTGTAACAGGTGATGGGTGTTGTTATTATTATTATTATTATTATTATTATTATTATTATAATACGGCACTGTGCAAAAGTATTAGGACAATAAATATTTTATCTTTTATGTGGCATATTGACAGAAAATAAACAATTTAATTAAAGTAATTTTATTTGATTTACTCAACAAATGCTTTAACAAGAAAAATACTTGTTACAAAATAAATTTAATATTTTGTATAATAGCCTTTGCTTTGAAATAATAAAATAATTGTGACAATTTACCAATCGCACCTAGTACGCATATATATATATATATATATATATATATATATATATATATATATAGTACTGTGCAGAAGTATTAGGACAAGAACTATTTTATCTTTTATGAGGCATCAAAATAATTGCGACAATTTACCAATCGCACTTAGTATATATACATTACTGTGCAAAAGTATTAGGACAAGAACTATTTTATCTTTTATGAGGCATATTGACAGAAAATAAACAATTTAATTAAACTAAGTTTATTTGATTTACTCAACAAATAATTTAACAAGAAAAAAATACTTGTTACAAAATAAATTTAATATTTAGTATAATAGCCTTTTGCTTTGATCACAGCCTTCATTCTGTCAGGCATTGATATCACAAGCTTCTTCAATGTATGTAATGGTATCTCCTGTCAAGCAGCTTGTATTTGTTCCCAAATAAGAAAACAGTCAGTCATATCCAAGGATAATAGAATAATGAGTAGTTTCAAAAGAACTTAATAGAAAATAGGAAAAATTAAATATAACTACTTTTTAATACATTTCTTTTACGCCTAATTTTAAATAATCAATATTTATTAGCAATTTACTTGGCTTTTCACCCTGTATTTGAATTTCAGTGAGGTTTTTAGGAAAATCACCCCTGTCCTAATACTTTTGCACATTATCGGTAGTGTGCAAAAGTGTTAGGACAGGGGGGATTTTAAGCTTTATTTTGATGCCTCATAAAAGAATAAATGATTCTTGTCCTAATACTTTTGCACAGTACTGTATATATACTAGGTGCGATTGGTAAATTGTCGCAATTATTTTGATGCCTCATAAAAGATTAAATAGTTCTTGCCCTAATACTTTTGCACAGTATTGTATATTATTATTATTGTTATTATTTAACTTTAATGTCCTTACCTAATACTCACAGGACGAATAAAATAGTACTGCCTTACTTAGAGTGAAATGGTTATAAAAAACATATTACTGATAAAATTTTGGGCAATTTTTTGCCACGATTAGAGGATTTCTAGATGGCGTTTTGTGGGAACTGTATTCATTGAGTATGCTTTAATCTCTATTTAAATCTAAAATGTAAAATAATTTTGGAATGCATTTCAAATCGGATTTTGGCATTCATGTTATTATATCTGGTCAGGCACCCCTACTGTTCGTCTCAGTGTTCTCGACAGTCTCCAAAGGAGAATCTGTAATGTAATTGGTCCCGACCTGGCAGATCGACTCCAGCCACTTTCTCATCGTCGAATGTGTCTTCACCTGTGTCTCTTCTATAAATACTTTCATGGCTTCTGCTCTGACGAACGTGCGTCACTGTTGACCCCTCCACAAGAATTTACTCGGGCAACCAGACTGCCAACAAGTTCTGAAATTAGTTTGTCCGTGTTATATTATTCTCTCTGAGTGGAGCTCAGAGCTACTATGACTAGTGACGCGGTATTTCCTCATCAAGGAAATATCACTTCTATGTTAGAAGTGTGCCGTTGTCAATTTGGTTACAGGAATCTTTTTTTTTTAATCATTTCACCCCGAGCAAGGCGGAAACGCCAATGATGTGCAGGTGGCTACATAAATGTAAAAAGATTAATTAGAAAAGAGTGAGGAGTACAAACTAGTTAGAAAGGAACAATAGAAAGCTGAGAAAGCAGGTGCGATGACAGATACATAGGTGGAGAGAAAGGGAGGGTTATACAGGGGTGGGGAGAGAGCTAGAGTCCAGTGGTTAGTAGATGAGTATTGACTTTGCATTTAAATTTCTGGAGGTTGTAGCCGTCAGGAAAGCAAGAATACGGGAGCGAGTTCCACAGGCGGGAAGTGCGAGAGAAGAAGCTACAGGAGTAGAATTGTCGTCTGCATTTGGCTAACCTGACTGTGAATGGGTGGGACCCAGTTGCCAGTCTGGTTGCACGAGTAAACACCTGTTGAGGAGGCATCAGTGACTTAAGTTCGTCTGAGCAGAAGCCATGAAAGTATTTATAGAAGAGACAAAGGGAGGCCACATTTCGACGATGGGGAAGTGGCTGCAGTCGAGCCGCCAGATCAGTACCTATCACATTACAGACTCTCCTTTGGAGCTTGTCAAGAACACTGAGGAGAACGGCAGGGGCACCTGACCATAAATGGCAGCAGTACTCCATGCACGGACGGATGGTTGACTTGTATATATGCAGGATGGATTCAGGTGGAAAAAAACATCCTGGATCGACATAGTGAACCAACCTTCTTAGCAGTAGATTTTGCTATGGATTCAATATAGTGGTTCCATTTGAGGTCTGAGGACAGGGTAAGTCCGAGGAGGCGTAGTGTATTACTCTCCGGGAGAATCGCTTGGTCCATGCTTATGGGAGGCAGGAGAGGTTGCCTGTAATGGTTGACAGACAACAGCTTGGTCTTAGAGGAACTGAAGTTGACAAGCCACTTCTTGCCCCAGTTCACCACCTTGAAAAACCAAATTTCGATTGCCTATATATTATTATTATTATTATTATTATTATTATTACTTTCCTTGATTTCTGTTGTATACACATTTACTTTAGGATCCCAACTGAAGATCTAATGTCAGAAATCGCGTCATTAACATTTTTTTGTAAAAAATAAAAATTAAACAACCTAAGATCACATCCATTTTACAAAGATAAAGTTCGTCGTAATGTGTGAGCTGTACTTGTGAGTACAATTTTTTGTATTCTGTCTTTAAGGCATAAGAATTCCTTTTATGAATCTATCGAAATCTTTTCCAATCAAACTTAGGGCTCCAACCCCAACAGGAATTATCAATGTGCTCATCTATCACAATTTTGAGGCTTCCACTTTAAGATCCTTAAATTTCAATAGCTTTTTTGAAAACCTTCAAAGCTAAATTAGTCTGCAGGCATTGCCATGTCAAAGAGAAGTCAGAGACTATTATTATTATTATTATTATTATTATTATTATTATTATTATTATCATTAATAATAATAATAATAATAATAATAATAATAATGTAACCTAAAAGAGAAAAATGTCGGAAAACGCTTCAATGGGAAATTAACTTTTTTCTTCACAGTAATTATAATACACCACTCAATAAACCCCTCCCCTAACTAATAAAACTTTAGGCAAAATTCGACTTTATTCATCAACATAGTCTCCTTCTAGGGTGATGCACTGATTCCAACGCTTCTCTAACAAATCGATGCCTTTTTCGTAGAACGATTTGTCTTTGGCCTCGAAATACTCCTCAGTTTTCGATATCACTTCTTCAATGGAGCCAAATCTCTTTTCCTGGAGCATTCTTTCATTCAGTCGCCGGGGGGGCAGATCTGGAGAATAAGGTGGATGCGGAAGCAATTTCAAGTGCAATTCGTGTAGTTTTGCCATCGTTGCGATCGACTTGTGTCATGGTGCGTTGTCTTCTGGAACAATCACTTTTTTTTTCTTTATTTGCAGCCATTTTGTTTTCCCACAAACGCACCAATAATGCCATATAATATATATATATAATAACTACAACTGTAACACGTCACTCAATAAGTTCCGGGCCTGAAATATAGATGGCGCCACTAATAAAAAAAACCATATGATTTTTATAAAGTACTAACCTTCAAATGACACGTGACAAAATTTAGGCCTAATCGAATTATAAGTTTACAAATTACAGTTATTTAGGTGAAGCTAGCGGATATGCGTTGCGGTACAGTGGATATCGGCTCGGAACGAGAAACCGGGGAGCCGAGTTCGAATTCCAGTCGAATCCGTTGTATTCACTTGCGCGCAAATACCCTTGGGAAAGGTATTAGTCCGTCTCTTCCTTCCAGTTATGGGTTAAATAACAGGACAGATTGGGTTCTATAGCCTTGGTCGGCAACCAGTATACCGCAGAAAGCAATGGCAACCTACTGCGGGATAATCGTCTGCCCAGTCAGTCATGTCTCTTTCGAGACATGATCGCCCAAGCGTGTATCACGTATGGACCTTTAACTGACTGACTGTTGCAAATTTTCAAAACTATGGAAAATCTGAATTTTGTTTGTTGATAAAGCATTGCTTTCTGATGAGAAAAACTACTGTTCAAGCAAAGCAATGGCTTAATAAGTGTTATTCAGACTCTGCTCCAATGGAAACAACGGTTAAGAGGTGGTATGCTGGCTTTAAACGAGGTCGTACATATACAAATGACGCTGAACTCCGCAGCTGTCCCGGAAAACAAAAAAATTCACAAACTCATATTGCCCGATCGTAAATTGACGTAAATTTCGTGAAATAGCAGAGTATTTGAACATATCAGAGAGCAGTGTATTCATCATTTTGCATGAACATTTGTCAATGAGAAAACTGTGTTTAAAATGGGTGCAACGTTTGCTCACAGTCGATGAAAAACAACAACGGGGCGACAATTCAGAGCGTTGTTTGCAACTGTTTCAACGCAACAAGAAAGAGTTTTTGCATAAATTTGTGACAATGGATGAAACATAGATTTACCACTTCACTCTGGAGTCAAATCGGCAGTCAGCTGAGTGGACAGCAGCAGGTGAAATCTATTCAAAGAGACTAAAAATGCAAACATCAGCAGGCTAGGTTTTAGCCTCCGTATTTTTGGATGCAATAGATACTTTGTTCATCGATTACCTTGAGAAAGGAAGAACCATCAATAGCAAATATTATTTGGTATTATTGGTGCGTTTGAAGGAAGAAATGATCAAAACGGCCACAAATGAAGAAGAAAAAAGTGACCTTTCACGAAGACAACGCAACGTGTAACAAGTCGATGGCAACGATAGCAAAACTACATGAACTTCCCTTCAAACTGCTTCCACATCCATGCTACTCTCAAGATCTGGCCCCCAGCGACAACTGGCTGTTTACAGACCTCAAAAGAATGCTCCAGGGAAATAGATTTATCTCTAATGAAAAGTGATGAAACTGAGACGTATTTTGAGACCAAAGACAAATCGTTCTACCAAAAAGGCAATTTATTGTTAGAGAAGAAGTGGAATCAGTGTATCACCCGAGAAGAATATGCTGATGAATAAAATTGAATTTTGCCTAACAGTTGTTGTTTTATTAGTTAGACTTTGAAGTTATTGAGTGATGTGTTAATTTGTAAACTAATAATCCGATTGGGCCCAAATTTTGTCACGTACCATTTGAAGTGTAGTACATCATAAAAATCATATGGATTTTTGATTAATCGCGCCATCTACAGTGACACGCATAAGTATCGGATACATGTTATTTGCTGTTATAACTCTAGTTTATGTTCGCCATTTTGCCTGATATTTGGTAAGTAAAATTTCGTAATGTTGTTTTAGTTGTATGTGGAAGGAAAATTAAAAACACATGGTTGAATGTATTTTTTTATCAATGTTCAAAATTACCCTATGCAAAAGTATCGGATACCTGAGACTTTTTTCAAATTTCCAATAGAAACTTTGTATTTTAAAAGACTTTAAATATTCAAATTTTTGATAGTGCTACTAATCATCTGACTCTTTGATGTGCATTCTGCAAGTCAAGGCTTAAAAATGGCAAAAACTAAAGAATTATCCAGAGATATGCGAGATAGAATCATTGAACGTCACCAAGGAGGACAAGGTGACCGAAAGATTAGCAAAGAAATGAATCTAGCACGAAGTACAGTAGGAAATATCATCAGGAAGTATAAGAAGTATGACAACGGTACAGCAAACCTTCCAAGAAATGAAAGACCGAGAAAAATAAACAAGAGGACTTCAAGGTGGATCAGCAGAAGTGTGCAAAAAAAAACCCAAACAAACCTTCATTACGCATTCTGAAATTAAAACTGATCTTGAGGGTGCTGGCATTAATGTAAGTAAGGATACCATTAGCAGAGCTCTATATCCTACAGGCTTTCATTCAAGATCACAAAGAAAATTGCCTTTAATGAAAACCAAACATATCAAAGACCGATTAAACTTTGTCGAAACTTATGAAAAGAAAGGTAAGCAGTTTTGGGAAAAAGTAATCTAGTTGGATGAAACGAAAGTTTAACTATTTGGAAGGAACACAAGTGTTTGGCGAAAAAATTACACTGCCTTCAACAAGCACAATACCATCCCTACAGTTAAGTTTGGGGGGTGGTTCCATTATGATATGGGGATGCTTTTCATCGAAGGGCACTGGTGAGTTACAAGTTATCCATGGTAGAATGAATGGCAGTATGTAAAGCGAGATTCTAGAGAAGAACCTTCAGAAATCTGCAACTTCTTTAGGACATGGTCGAAATGCTGTGCTTCAACACGACAATGATCCCAAACATAACGCAAAACTTACAAAAGAATGGTTTGAAAATAATGGTATTAGTTCTCTCAATTGGCCAAGTCAGTCTCCTGACTTGACAATTTGTGGAATACTTTGAGGGTTAAAGTTCATAAACGGAATCCACAAAATATCAAGCAATTAGAGGAATTATGCAAGGAAGAATGGGGTAAAGTAACGGTGGATCAGTGTGGAAAACTTGTGGCCAACTATAGAAAGAGACTGGAATCAGTGAAACAAAACATGCTACGCAACAAAATATTAAATTGATGTATCCAATACTTTTGCATAGGGTAATTTTGAACTCTAATAAAAAAGACGGATTCAACCATGAGTTTTTAATTTTCCTTCCGCATACAACTAAAACAACTTTACGAGATATTACTTACTAAATATCAGGCAAAATGGCGAGCATAAACTAGAGTTATAAGAGAAAATAACATAGATCTATATATTTATGCATATCACTGTATATGTCAGGCTCGGAAATTATTGAGTGATGTGTTAATTCCATTATCATTTTTTCGACCGCGTTTAAAGTCAACATACCACCTGTTAACCACTGTTTTCGACTGAGCAGAGTCCGAATAGCACTTATCAAGCCATTGCTTTGCTTGAACGGTGTCTTTTTTTTTTTTTTTTTCATCAGAAAGCAATGCTTTATCAAAACACGAAATTCA
>JBBBDQ010000911.1:445000-477500 GCA_037127315.1 Ascarosepion bandense | reverse complement strand
CACCACCTATAAATTTGTTGATTATCAATTTTTTTAATTTTTTCACTGCAATCTTATCGATTAAACCCTAAATTTTCCGATTGACAAAAAAAAACCTTTATATTTTTAAAATTTTTATTAGAACAGGAATTATTTCTTTCAAATTATATATATATATATATATATATATATATATATATATATATAGGAAAAAAACACTAAAAAGTTGTAAGTTTAAAAATGTATTTTTTGACAGTATTTATTTATTTCTATTATTATATATATATATTTCATATTTCAGACCCGCCTCGGCCTTTCATCAGAAACAAATGATTTTAAAATTTAGACTAGAAGCGTTCGTCATGAGGAGCGTCTGTCGCAAGATGCTTACATCTCGTGACGTAGAAAGCGATAGAGTTTTTGGATAAAGGTAAACCTAACTGACAGATATTTTTAAACGTAAACCTAACTGACAGACGGTCCTCACGACGAACGCTTCTAGTTTAAATTTTAAGATCATTTGTTTCTGATGAAAGGCCGAGGCGGGTCTGAAATATCAAATATATATATAATAATAGAAATAAATAAATACTGTTAAAAAAATACATTTTTAAACTTACAACTTTTTAGTAGTTTTTCCTATACATATTAAGACAGTATGCGTGGATCATCATTATGCTATATATATATATATATATATATATATATATATATATATATATTTTAAAATGTTTTACATGTCATACGAATTAGACATAGCATGCCCGCAGAAACACAACTTTCTCTGTGCATTTAACATTTTTTTGCTTGCGCATATTCAACTACTGAATCCTTTGCGAAATTTTTGAATAAAGCTATTCTTGGAGTTTCCAAGGAAGATGCCATCGTAAGAACTGAAGAAAACTTGAAGAAGACAAAAACAAGAGCAAAATTCGTCCCCTCCTCCTCAAAAAATAAATAAATAAATAAGAAAAATAAACAAAGCGACCCCAAAATTAAAAAAAGGCAAGAACTCGTCAAAAAAAAAAAAAAAAAAACATAAACAAAGCGGCTTCCAATGCGAGTGGTTCTAAAATGGAGGATCGATTTACTATAACGTTGTATGAGAAACTGAGCCCCCCTTAAAATTGTTTAAATATTGAAATTTTTCCACATTTTTTTGACAATCGGAAATTTTATGTAATAATCGATAAAACTACGCTGAAAAAAGTAAAAAAGCAACAAATTTAAAGATGGCCGTAGTCTCCTTCAGGTCCGCCAAAATAATATATTGAATCCATTCAGCTGCTAAGAAAGTCGCTTCACTGTGTTGTGCTAGAGAATTTTTATCTACTGTGTCTATTTAACTTATTTATAAGTCTACCATTCATCCCTGCTTAGAATATTGTTGCCACGTATTGTTCGGTTCCTCTGCTATTCATCTTGAGTTCATTGGTGAGATTCAAAGAAAAATCAGCAATATTATTAGTTTTAATCCGGCATCTAGCTTTTAGTCATATTTCCACTGCCGTAAAATTGCTTTCCTCTGCATTTTATAGAAATACTTTTAGGTTACTTGTACGAATGACCTCCTTGCTATGGCACCTAGACTATGAATTTAAGCGCAGTACTAGATTGGCAATTATGTCTCATCAAGTTACAGTTGAATTAGCAATATATATCCGTAATTTCTATTCTAAAAGTTTCTTTTCTCGTACTTTTCGCTTGTGGAACTCTCTTCCGGCTTCTTGCTTTGCAGACAGGTTTGATCTCTAAAAATTTAAATGCAATGTCAATCGTTATCAACTATCATCCTGATTACACTTCTATTGATTTAATTCTTCATATCAAGTAATCTATTGTATCTTAGTGACTTTACTACCTTACATGCGGTGTGAATTTGATTTTTACAAAAAATCTTACTGTTGAATTTTAATATTTCCAATTAGCAAAACTGTTTTATGTGTTCTAAAACTAACTTAAATTGATTGGAATTATTTGAAGTCAGTCAGTTAAGTGCCATACGTGATACACGCTGGGGCGATCATGTCTCGAAAGAGACATGACTGACTGGGCAGAAGATTATCCCGCAGTAGGTTGCCATTGCTTTCTGCGGTAGATTGGTTGCCAGCCAAGGCTATAGAACACAATCTGTTCTTTTATTTAACCCATAACTGGAGGGAAGAGACGGATTAATACCTTTCCCAAGGGTATTTGCGCGTAAGTGAAAGCAATGAATTCAGCTGGTATTCGAACTCTGCTACCCGATTTCTCGTTCCAAACCGATATCCACTGCGCCACAACGCACATCCTATTTGAAGGCAAAACCGATAGAATCTCCTATATTGACAGATCTGTCAACACAATAAATTATTAAAAATCTTTCAAACATGAAACATAATTTTCTGGGGCTTTATTTGAGGAAGTGTTGTGTTATCGCCCCTTTTTGTATATAAGAATGGACTCGCCTGATGTGTACATATAATCCTCACTATACAGAGAACGGCAGTAAAAATCTACCTCTATAGATTTAAAGGTTTTCTTCACTATTCCTGAAGAAGACCGGAGCGTACAACAGCCGAAAGTTTTTGGGTTCAACAACCAAAATGAGCATGAATAAGGATGATGCCTTAAAAAAAAATTAACAAATTCCCTAAAAAAAATCCTAAGGCTTTGCCAACCAATCATGCCTATATTTTTTAAATATTTCCAATCATATATTTGTTAATGTTATTGTTGTCGGATCTCCTCGTTGTAAATGACGATGGACTCGACTGAGTATGTATATACCCCTGCCATAGAGAGAACAGCAGTCTCAGCCTCTGCTACTATTGATACTGTCACATCTAGCCTTGCGTGGGAAGGTTGGTAAATACCGTAGTACAGTGGTAAATACTATTGATACTGCCAGCTCTCTGCTTTCGGGCAGAGAGCACTAACCCAGTCGTGGTTCCGCTGAAGGGTAGAATCACGACTAGAGAAAAATAGACAGACATTTTTTGGCCTGGCTATATGGCTGGGAAGACCCACAATAAATAGACCTTGTATCACATCTAGCCTTGCGTGGGAAGGTTGGTAAATACCGTTGTACAGTGGTAAAGCGGTTGCTTAGTTGGTCAGTAAGTTGATACAGAGTTAGTTGTTGGATATAGACTCATTACCCGGACATACTTTTTCTCTTCAAGACTATATATAATTATTCTACTAGTCAGTCAGTTAAGTGCCGTACGTGATACACGCTTGGGCGATCATGTCTCGAAAGAAAGTAGGTTGCCATTGCTTTCTGCGGTAGACTGGTTGCCGACCAAGGCTATAGAACCCAATCTGTCCTGCTATTTAACCCATAACTGGAAGGAAGAGATGGATTAATACCTTTCCCAAGGGTATTTGCGCGTAAGTGAATACAATGAATTCAACTGGAATTCGAACTCGGCTCCCCGGTTTCTCGTTCCGAGCCGATATCCACTGAACCACAACCCGTGTTCCAGTTTGTATATCTTGCTCAATATAACTTACATTTTCTATCTCCATATCTGTTTTTGTTATTTATTATTTTGTGTGGTTTCTCACCCGGAATCCACAACAGGAAGATTAGCTGATCTAAAGTTAAATCAATCTGCTTTTAAAATAATATTACTAACTTTCATTTTGAAATATCGCAGAAAAGCTTTTTTAACATGGAGGTCGGTGTTTTTTATGAGATGTTGACACATTTGTTTTTGATTTTTGAAAAATACATCATTTAGATGCGGTTAGGACACATCATCAGTGATGTTACCCTGGTTCATTGAAGGTTTCAGTCCTTTAAAAACATGATACCTTCTCCCCAGGTTGACCCAGCCAAGGTTGATCAGGCCCCGGCCTGTGTCCTAATCTCTATTTGCTACGTTATTGGAATGCAAGATGTTTTGGTTGCACGGGAGAAGAGGAAAGATTCCTTGAATAAGGTCATCCACAAATAAATGAATATCCAGTGATGATAATGTGTACATGGTTCCAGTAAATATCCGGAAATATATAAATTAAAATAAATTGATTTTCGTGATATTAATGTGGAGATGAATGGTTAAAATAGCAAAATGACTAGATAGTAAAAAAAAACTCATTAAATATACTAAAATAATTACATAAATTAACACGATGTGGAAGATACCATTCCATAGGGATAAAGGAATATGCCTATTAAAAAAAATCGAAAATCGTACCAAATACGGTTGATATGTAAATAACTAGAATAAAAAAACGAATGATATTTATCGATAAACTGATGATGGCGAGATTTCTTTTTAATTGTTTCACCCCCAAGCAAAGCGGTACTGCCACTGATGTGCAGGGGGCTACGTAAGAAAAGTTTTAGGAAGGAGGAGAATTAAGATAAAAACGAACCAGCTACAGGGGTGAAAGAGAAAGGGCAAGAGAAGAATGTGAACACAGGAGTGAAGACAATTACGAAGGTAGAGAGAAAGGAAAAGAACAGGATACACTGGGTGATATAGAAAGGGCTGGAGTTACATAAGAGTGTTAAAGTATTAGGCAGGAGGAGAGTGAAGACAATAACGAACCAGCTACAGGGGGTGAAAGAGAAAGGGCAACAAAAGGATTTGAACCCAGGAGTGAAGACAGTTGCGAAGGCAGAGATAAAAGAAAAGGACAAGATACACGGGGTGATGAAGAAAAAAAACCTGAAGTCTAGTGAATAAAAGAAGGGAATTGACTTTGAATTTAAATTCCTGGAAATTGTAACCGTCAGAAAACAAGTATATGGAAGGGAGTTCCACAGGCAGGAAGTGCGAGAAAAGAAGCTGGTGGAGTAGAATTGTCGCTTGCATTTGATTGATCTAACTGTAAAAGTGTGGGACCTTGTTGCCAGTCTGGTTGCCCGAGTAAATTCTTGTGGAGGGGTCAACAGTGACCTAAGTTTATAGTAATGGGAAACAAATTTTCATAATAATTTTTCAGCAGTTAGAAAAACTGATTTATGATAGTGATATGGACCCGGTATGAGAACATAAAATAATGAGTCAACACGGTGGTCGGTCAAGAACATATATTACGTCAACAAGAGATACAGACAGATAAAAAGAGATACAAAGAGAAAGAGTAATAATAGCTTGGCTACAAGTGACCGACAGACAGACAGACTAGGCTGAGCTGAACTGAGGTCGTACTAGAAACCAGTGTCTCTGTCACCCCATCTCTGTCCTCGAGAGTAATTAACTGTCGGTTAATATAGGCAAAGAAGTGTCCATTATTAAGTGGGTAACTCCCCACAACACCCCACTTCCAAGAGCTCCCCACCCCCCGAAAAGCTGTTTAATATTTTTTTCGTTTAGGGTCGACGATCAAAGAATCGGTAAACTTCCTTTTTTTACCAGATCGCCTTCTTTCGGGTGAATCTTGGGGTGCCTCGAGGCCGAAATTCTCGAAGATGATATCTATCGGCTCTTCGTTTGACGGTGGTGAATCATTTATGTCAGTTGTCCGACATTTCCTTATTTGATTTTGGTGGCGCTTATGTATATTCTTGCGACCTTGTATCATGAAGACCAGGTCTTCCACTCTTTGTTTTATCGTGCCCACTTCCCAAAACGTCATGTTATTTTTGTATACTTTGAAAAGTACTTTTTCGCCACAAGAGTAACGTTTTCTGTGAAGTGTGATTGTCTTTTTGAATTTGGCTTGCTTGGGAATAAGCTTGTCGAAAACTGACCTGATTTTTCTAGCAAACATCGTTTCTGCCGGTGAAAGTCCCGCTGGTGTATTGGGATTTGGAGTAATTCTGTACATCTGCAGAAACTGTTGTAGCGCCTTCTCAGTAGGAGTGCCCTGTGATTTCTTAAGTGCTCATTTCAATGTGTCGACGAAATGTTCCGCTTGCCCATTGGACCTAGGGTGATACTGTGGAGTCGTGATATGGTTCACTTGAAACGTTTCGCAGAATTGTTTAAATTCACAAAATGTGAACTGCATTCCGTTATCAGTTACTACGCAATCCACAACGCCGAAACGTGCAAACAGTTCATGCAGAAAATCTATCGCGCATCCTGTGGTTGGTCTTTTACATCTGAGGACG
This sequence comes from Ascarosepion bandense, assembly GCA_037127315.1. Taxonomy (NCBI): domain Eukaryota; kingdom Metazoa; phylum Mollusca; class Cephalopoda; order Sepiida; family Sepiidae; genus Ascarosepion; species Ascarosepion bandense. Next base: position 471,469 of record JBBBDQ010000911.1, on the reverse strand, counting down.
TCCGGCCATTTAGTGTGGCTGTCTACGACTATGAGGTAATAGTGATCCACTAATGGTCCCGCAAAATTGACATGTATCCTCTGCCATGACTGGTCCGTCTTCGGCCAAGGCTTGCACGTAACTGGTGGAGCTTTAGCAGCAAACGCGCCCCTTTGCATGCGTCAATCATGTATATGATATCTCTGTCCATGTCAGGCCTGTAGATATAACATCGATGTTCGATGTTCGATTTTTTCCAGGATGTCCCGTATGAAAGTCCCGAAGGATTTTCTCTTGTAAATTTCTGGGTATCACCAGTCTTTTGTTGTATAATAGTACCTCATCAGTCAGTCAGTTAAGTGCCATACGTGATACACACTTGGGCGATCATGTCTCGAAAGAGACATTACTGACTGGGCAGAAGATTATCCCACAGTAGGTTGCCATTGCTTTCTGCGGTATACTGGTTGCCGACCAAGGCTATAGAACCCAATCTGTCCTGCTATTTAACCCATAACTGGAAGGAAGAGACTGATTAATACCTTTCCCAAGGGTATTTGCGCGAAAGTGAATACAATAGATTCAACTGGAATTCGAACCTGGCTCCCCGGTTTCTCGTTCCAAGCCGATATCCACTGTACCACAACGCACATCCAGTACTTCATCACAAAGAGAAAAAACTTCAGGCACATTTGAGTCTTTTTTGTAAATTTTATTCTTAGTAGACGTAATGAACTCATCTTTCAGAGTTTCCCTTTTAATGTCGGATAATGTAACTGGGAGCTCTCTTAAGGTGTTGGCAATCATGTTTTTTATTTCGCAATCGGTCCTCAATGTTGCGATTATCGAGTCTTCGAAAAACTCTTTATTTTTGGGCACGAGTTTGAATAATCCGTCAGCGTGGCAAATATTCTTGGAAGACAAATGCTCGATTTTGAAATTGTATTTCAACAATATTGTTCCCCATCGAATGAGTCTGTTAGCGGTGTACACCGGCAATCCTTTTTTACTTCCATATATCGACAGCAGCGGCTTGTGATCGGTTTATAGAGTAAAATGTCTGCCATGCAAATATCTGTGGAATTTGGTCACAGCAAATGTTACACTTAATGCTTCTTTTTCGATCTGTAAATACTGCATTTCTGCCGGCAGCAAAGATCGGGAAGAATGCGCTATCGGTTATCTCGTTCTGTCCGGAAGTTTTTGTAATATACAGGCGCCAATGCCATAAGAGCTTGCATCGCTCGCTACTATAATATCCAATTTTGGGTTATAGTGGGTGAGGGAAAGGTCTGACGTAAGTGTATCTTTTATTTTCTCGAATGCTGAGTGTCCAATTCCAGATTTTATCTTTCTTTAAAAGATCATTCAACGGAGCTCTCAAGTTATGCATGTTCTTTATGAATACTTGATAGAAATTTGCTAGGCCTAAAAAACCTTGCAGTCCTTGTACGTTATCCGGGGCCGGCATGTCCTTAATCGCCGTAGCCCTATCAGGATCCGGTCGTTGACCGTCTTTATCAATAATGTGTCCTAACTATTTTATTTGGGTTAAATAAAATTCGCACTTAGCTTCTTTAACTTTAAAACCATATTCCTGGATTTCATCGAATACGCTTATTATATGCTCTCTATGGTTTTTCACTTATTCACTTGTAACTAGATTGTCGTTAAGATAGGTAGTTACGAAATCAAGGTTGCCCAGCATGGTGTCCATGAACTGCCTGTTGAAAAATAGCAGGCGCAATCTTGACCTCAAAAGCCAATCTATTAAATTTATATAGACCTCTATGTGTATTTATACACAGCAGTTTGGAGCATTCTTCGTCAACCTGGATTTGTAGGTAAACGTCTGATAAATCGATTTTTGAAAAAAATTTGCCGCCATTTAATTTGTTGAATATTTCTTCGGGGTTAGGTATAGGATAATCATAGTCTTTTAACGAGGCGTTCAAACCCGTTGAAAAATCAGCGCATACTCTGATTTGATTTGGCTTCTTCTTAACGTATACCATTGGAGCAGCCCATTCCGAAAAATCAATTTTAGACAGGATACCTGCATTTACTAATCTGTCTAATTCTTCGTCTATTTGGTTTACCGTTGCGAACGGAACGTTCCTCTTCTTTTTTAACACGGGCTCTGCATTATCTTTTAACTTGAATTGAGCTTTTATTTTAGTTCATTTCCCTAAGATACCTGAAAACACCTCCGGAAATTTTTCCTTTAGTTCCAGTTTCAGTTCTTCAATGTTGGACGCTGTAGTTTCTATTTTGTGACAGAACATACTCATTGGACAGTCCCACAAATTGAATATTTCAATCCAATCTGTACCGAACAGATTTTCAGTATTTTTCATCACATATGCTCTCAAATTTTAATTGTTCCGTTTAAAGTTACCGCGAAAAATACTTCACCTAAACTGTTTATTTTTTCACCTGTCACAGAGCGTGCCGTTTTGTTACCTCTCAATAAAGTTGGCTTTTTCAGTCGCCTCGACTTATGCAAATTTATGATCGTCAGGTAAGATTCACTTTCCAGTTGGAATTTAATTATTTTATTTAATATTAGACATTACACACTTATGATCATTATTGCTTCCCTTTTTCTTTCTTTTGAAAAGCACATAGTGGCTTTATTGATTCGCTTGGGATTAAATCATAAAAAAGCAACCAGTAGTATCAGAAAATGAAAAGAGTTACCTGTGGAAAAAAAAAGTTAAAAATAAATTATTATAAAAAAAATTGATTGCAGAAACAGAAATGAAAATGCATACACTCCTAGAGAATGTAATAAAAACAATTGAGTAGAAAGGTCTAAACAGGACTTAAAAAACGTTTTACGAATAATTTCAGTCTGTCATTAAATTAAAAGATAATTTAGATCTGTCATTAAATTAAAAGATAATTTGGGTCTGTCATTAATTTAATAATTTAGGTCTGTCATTAAATTAAAAGATAATTTAGGTATGTCACTAAATTAAAAGATAATTTATCTCTGTCATTAAATTACAAGATAATTTAGGTCTGTTATTAAATTAACAGATAATTTGGGTCTGTCATTAAATTAAAAGATAATTTATCTCTGTCATTTAAAAGATAATTAGATTAAAAGATAATTTATCTCTGTCATTTAAAAGATAATTTATGTTTCTCGTTTAAAAGATAATTTAGGTCTGTCATTAACTTAAAAGATAATTTAGGTCTGTCATTATTTTAAAAGATATTTTAGGTCTGTCATTAAATTAAAAGATAACTTGGGTCTGTCATTAAATTTGATAATTTAAGGTCTGTCACTAAATAAAAGATAATTTATGTCTGTCATTAAATTAAAAGATAATTTAGGTCTGTCGTTAATGAAATTACACTCACAATTTGAATTCAATGAAAATTGTCCTCATCTTTGTTGCTATTTGTACGACGTTTCGGTCGTTGTACGCTCCGGCCTTCTTCAAGTGCTAGAAATTTCGTACCGAACACTTTATTACAATCACTGTGGGTATATCATCTCCATTCTTTGCGTAGAGCCTCTTCTGGTAGTTTATATGTTTAAAAATTTTATTAGAACAGGAATTATTTCTTTGAAATATATATATATATATATATATATATATATATATATATATATATATATATATATATATATATATTCATGTCTTACATGTCATACGAATTACACATGGCATGCCCACAGGAACACAACTTTCTCTGTGCAATTTACATTTTTTGCTTGCGCATATTCAAAAACTGAATCCTTTGAGAAATTTTTGAATAAAACCCATTCTTGGAGTTTCCAAGGAAGAAGCCATCGTTAGAACTGAAGAAAACTTGAAAAAGACAAAAACAATAGCAAAAACTTGTCCCTACCCCAAAAAATCCCAAGAATCAAAGAGACCCCAAAGTTTAAAAAAGGGCAAAAACTCGTAAAAAAAAAAAATATCATAAACAAAGCGACCCCAATGCGAGTCTCACCATGTAAGTGAACAAGTAACTTGCAGGGTTAGATGAAGATAACTCGTGACTTCCAATCGAGGCTTTACGCAACGAATGAGGATGATATACCCTGAATGACAGGAAAAAGAATTTTTTTTAAATTCATTTTTATTACTCTGGTATTTAAACTAAATAAGGCTTCCGGTCGTATCACGTTAAAATACTAATTCCGTTACGACCATCAAAGTTAAACAATATCGAGCCTAGAAAGTATATAGATGAGTGACCGCTTGGGAAAATCAAGTGTTGTAATGGATAACTGAACGGAACTGAAAATCGGAAAGCTGTTTTTCAATTCCAGTCGAGTTCGTTCGCGTTTTAGCATTCGCGACTTCACACATTCGTGGATTTTTTCTACAAAATATCTACGGCTGGCGTCTTAAAAATGGTGAAACAATTGGGTGGGTGCGTGTTTATGTTCGCTCCAATACGCGAACGCTGGTGATCAGATGGTGGTACAAGACCGGCGCCCATTGATTGATACGCAAGACGCTCGGCCACTTTCGTGGAAGCCGTAGACCTGTCTAGTTCACTAGTGTTGCGTTCTTTAAATCTTTGTCAATTCGCTTTTGTGTTTTTTGGGTTTTTTTTACATATGCCCTAAGATGTTGCGTAAACGCCCAACCTCTACTAAGGATTCCGGCAAGGAGCCTAAACGGCAGAATTATTAATAAGTATTTGTGTTTTTGTCTATTACCACTGTACACATACGTATTTTAATATTTTCAGTAGTTGTATTTATGTATGCGTAAACGAAAACGTATTTTACGTATGAAATACGTAAACTAAGTCTGGAGGCCCTGTCACAGTCATGTTTTTGGAAAATGTTTGGAACTTTTACAGTATTTTATGTCTTGTTTTATTTTGTAAAGTATTTTATTTTATAAAGTATTTTATTTTATGAAGTATTTTATTTTATAAAGTATTGTATTTTATGAAGTATTTTATTTTATAAAGTATTTTATTTTATGAAGTATTTTATTTTATGAAGTATTTTATTTTATGAAGTATTTTATTTTATGAAGTATTTTATTTTATAAAGTATTTTATTTTATGAAGTATTTTCAATGGTTGTATCGGTCTTTGCGTAATTTAAATTATTGTACGTATAAAGAAAATTGACGCTAAGTGTATGGTCACCAATACAGTACCATCAATGAAAGTTACACAACTACTAACCATGGGTATATAATACCCGATTTTGAAAATATCAAAAAAATATGAAATATAAATCTTTATTTGAAATATTTTACATGCAGGCACTTCAAAATTTGTACTTTGAGTTAACATTAATAGGAACTGGAAAATGTATTATTTAGATAAGAAAATAAGGTACTAAAAATTTAATTAATTTGTAATTAAAATGGCGTCATTTGTACTGAGTACTATATAGCTATGGTTACTGTTTTCGGGTTAAAACGAGTATAAAAATTTTCTAAAGTGTTTAGGATGAAAGTGTAAGACATATGGGGGTGTTTAACAATCAAAATAGAAACTTTTAGGATATTTGCGGATTTTAACTATTCGCGGACTGTTCTGATCGGTAATCCCCTCGAATATGGGGGTGCAAATACATCCTTAAGAATACACTTCTTCCCTCTCCCCCAACTATGGGTTAATTAGTAGAACTTGTATCAACAAATCCTTATTATCTCCAAAGAAATCTTGCAAAAAATATTTTCTGATTTTAAATATCCCGGAAAAGGTTGATAAGCTATAAAAATATAATCACTCATTCTGTCAGTTAAGTGTCATACGTAATACACGCTTGGGTGATCATGTCTCGAAATAGACATGACTGACTGGGCAGAAGATAACACCGTAGTAGGTTGCCATTACTTTCTGCGGTAGACTGGTTGTCAGCCAAGGCTATAGAACTCAATCTGTCCTATTATTTAACCCATAACTGGAGGGAAGAGACGGATTAATACCTTTCCCAAGGGTATTTGTGGGTAAGTGAATGCAAGGCCTTCAACTGGAATTCGAACTCGGGTTGTATTTTAGATGGTCAAGCAATTTAGATTTTAAATTTAATCATCTTGGTGAAATGACTGGTACCGCATGTAGATAGACTAAACTATCGCCCGGTTCACACTCCACCATCGTCTATTGAACAGGTGAAGAGGCTCATCCCTTGTTCCCTGTTTAGGATGTGGTTTCCGGCTTTCTCTTTTTCAATCTTCACTCTATTCTTTCTTTTTTTTTTCAATTGGAGTAGATAGACTAAACGATCGCCCGGTTCACACTCCACCCTCGTCTATTGAACAGGTGAAGGGGCTCATCCCTTGTTCCTTGTTTAGGGTATGGCTTCTGGCTTTCTCTCTTTCAATCTTCACTCTTGCCTTTCTTTTTTTTTTTCAATTGGAGTAGATAGACTAAACGATCGCCCGGTTTATACTCCACCCTCGTCTATTGAACAGGTGAAGAGGCTCATCCCTTGTTCCTTGTTTAGGATGTGGTTTCCGGCTTTCTCTTTTCCAATCTTTTCACTCTTATGTAGCCCCCTGCGAATCAGTGGCGTTACCGCCTTGCTTAGGGTGATATGATTAAAAAAAAAAGGTAGGAATGAAAGGCTCTTTTTTTATTATTAAAACGGAATTTTTTTTTATTTTTTTTTTCATTTCTGTTCTTTTTTTTTTAATAGAAGAGAATGTCGGTGGAATTATGACAGTAGACGAACAAACAGACATAAAATTAAAACGATTAATGAGATCCTCCCCAACCCCCGCCAGACGTTGTTTTGCTTTTAATATTTGTAACGCCAACACGTTTGTTCTTCGCCCAGTGTACCTCTTATCCGCATAACAAGCTGGGCTGGTCCTCTACTAAATCTCTAGTAGAGCAACTTATTTCATGATGGGCAAAAGTGGTCGATTGTATCAGTCGAGATGAAAGGAGAGACTAATGAAAAGTACTGGCCTCCTCACAACAGACAATTCAACGTTTCATTAACGTGTGGTTGCGTTTTGAAGATAAATAACGCATTGCTCATCACAGGGGGGAGGGAGACTCACGTTGTTGGGGATGCGTGAGTCGACGGGGTCGGCTATGGCAGTTGGTGATGTCCGCGGTTTTGGTTATATCCACAAAAGTGCATACTTCTGCGAGAGAGCACTGTCTCAGTGCGGCTTGTAGGTAGGTATGGTCAAGAGAACTATGGTCTGGCCTGCACGTGCCCCCGACAAAACATGTTCTTAAGACTTTTCTCTTCTTTATTAGGATAATAATAATAAAAATATTAATAAAAAGGTTGTTTATTATTATTATTATTATTATTATTATTATTACTATTATTATTATGTCATTTTTTCATCATATTTCGATTTCTGCTTTGGTCTCACTACCAACCAAGTCTGCGGGGAGACCTAAGGCAGGTCGTAGCGTGTTGTTATGACTCCATTTCATGTTTTTCTATCTTCCCTATCATCCCTAGCATTACATAGATAAAGTTTTCCTTAGTGTGTGGGCTGTACTTAATATGACAATTTTTTGTATATCTCTTAAGCTGGGGTTTCCAGGGATTCTTTCAATGTGTTGTGTTGTTCCATTTTTTATCATTCCAAGTGCACCTACTATCACTGGCACAACTCTTGTTTTCAATTTCCACATTTTTTCTATTTCAATTTCCAGGTCTTTATATTTTGACAGTTTTTCAAATTCCTTGATTGCTATGTTACAATCCGCTGGACAAGCCATATCAATTAATAGACAAGTTTTCTCCTTCTGGTTTTTAACAATAATGTCTGGCCTGTTTGCTTCAATTTTTCTGTCTGTGTAGATGGTGTAATCCCATAGAATGGTGACATCTTCTATTTCTGTAACCGGTGCTGGGTGATGTTCATACCAGTGTTTGTTTACAGCTTTTCCATAATGTTTGCACATTATTATTATTATTATGTCATTTTTCATCATATTTAGATTTCTGCATTGGTCTCACTACCAACCAAGTCTGCGGGGAGACCTAAGGCAGGTAGTGGCGTGTTGTTATGACTCCATTTCATGTTTTTCTATCCTCCCTATCATCCCCAGCATTACATACATAACGTTTTCCTTAGTGTGTGGGCTGTACTTAATAATACAATTTTTTGTATATCTCTTAAGCTGGGGTTTCCAGGGATTCTTTCAATGTGTTGTTTTGTTCCATTTTTTATCATTCCAAGTGCACCTACTATCACTGGCACAACTCTTGTTTTCAATTTCCACATTTTTTCTATTTCAATTTCCAGGTCTTTATATTTTGACAGTTTTTCAAATTCCTTGATTGCTATGTTACAATCCGCTGGACAAGCCATATCAATTAATAGACAAGTTTTCTCCTTCTGGTTTTTAACAATAATGTCTGGCCTGTTTGCTTCAATTTTTCTGTCTGTGTAGATGGTGTAATCCCATAGAATGGTTACATCTTCTATTTCTGTAACCGGTGCTGGATGATGTTCATACCAGTGTTTGTTTACAGCTTTTCCATAATGTTTGCACATTGCCCAATGTAAATATTGCCCAACTCTATCGTGGCGATTTTTATATTCGTTTGGGGCAAGCACAGAACAGCCTGAGATTAGGTGGTCTATTGTTTCTTGGTGTTTATCACAAAACCTGCATTTTGGATCCATATTATTATGCATAATATTTGCCTGAAAGTTTCTCGTGAAAAGACTTTGGTCTTGTGCTGCAAGTATAAATCCTTCAGTTTCAGACTTTAATCCAGATGCACGTAACCATCGATGAGTATTAACTTTGTCAACATTGGATTTATTGGCACGTACTGGATATTGGCCATGCAGAGGTTTGTCTTGCCAGCGCTGTTTCATCTTTTCAAGAGCTTTATCTTTGGCTTTCATTTTCATATTTTTTGCCGCAATAGTTGGTTCTTGGCTACTGTTTTGCTTTTCTACAGAATCTACTAACTGTAATTCTTGTTTGTATTTACTGCCTTCTTTTATTATTGAATATTTTTTCTTTCTTTCTTCATGTTGCCTTACTAATTGTATCATCCAATCCTTTGTTGTTTCTATGTATGTTAGTAAGCCAATAGTTGTTGTCTTGTATGACAATTCCAGCTGAATAAGACCCCTTCCACCTTCTTTACGGGGTATGTATAGACGGTCTACATCAGCCTTTGGGTGATGCATCCTATGCTTAGAAAGAAGCTTTCTTGTTTTAGCATCCATTCGCCTGATGTCGTTTAGAGTCCAGTTTAAGATGTTGAAGCTATATTGGACAACTGGGATTGCAAGGCTATTAATGGCCATAACTCTATTCTGTGAATTTAATTCAGTTTTTAATATCATTCGTAGCCTTCTATAGTACTCTTTACGCACTATTTCTTTCATTTTTTTATGGTGAATGTTTTCGCTCTCATTTACACCTAGGTATTTATAAGCTTCTTCTGGTTTCAATTCTTTTATTGTTACAGCAGGGTCTAGGCTAATTGAGGATGTTTCTTGTATTGATCCACGTAAAACTGTAGCTTTAGCACATTTATTCAAATTAAATTTCATTCCAATGTCTTCGCTGAAGCATTTTACAGTTTGCAGAAGACCTTCCAGCTCATTATCATTCTTAGCATATAACTTTAAGTCATCCATGTAAAATAGATGGCTTATTTTCTTTTGGCCTATTTTATAACCACATTCTGTCTTATTAAGTTGACTGGTTAGTGCTATTAATGATATGCAGAATAGTAAGGGAGATAAAGAATCACCTTGAAATATACCTCTTTTGATGTTTATTTCATCAGACTTATAGGTTCCATTTATATGATTGAGGTAAAGGGTTGTTTTCCATATAGACATGCACTGTTTGATGAAATTGATGATGACGGGCGATATCTTGTATATATTTAAAGTCTTTAAAATCCATTCATGTGGCACACTATCGAATGCCTTTCGGTAGTCTATCCAGGCAGTACTAAGATTTTTCTTTGTCTTGTAGCAGTTTTCCAGGATCATTTTGTTAATTAGCAATTGGTCTTTACAGCCATAACAGCCACGTTTGCACCCTTTTTGTTCAAGCGGTATCGTGTCATTTCTTTCTAAGAATAAATATGTTTGTTTTGTTAAAATAGATGTTAGTAGTTTATATGTTGTCGGAAGACATGTAATTGGTCTGTAGTTTTTCGGGTTGTTTGTGTCACCATTCTTGGGTAGAAGAAATGTAATTCCTTTTGTCATCCATGCAGGAATTTTAGTGGGATCGTCAACCATTTCTTGGAGTTCTTTGGCTAATTTTTTATGTGCTGCATTTAAATAATATAGCCAAAAGTTAGGAATTTTATCTATACCTGGAGTTTTCCAATTGTGTGCTTTTTTTAGTGCAAATTTAATATCATCTTCTGTAATTCCAGACCATGTCTGTTCGGGTTTATTCTTCATTCGTTCTATCTCCTGCGTAATCCAATGTACTTCCTTGCTAGGTTCTTTAGGGCAAGCCCATATCTTTTCCCAGAACTGTGTGACTTCTTCCATTCTGGGGGGTACTGTCACTTCAATTCTTTTTTTACCTATTTCCCTGTAAAATCTCTTTGTATCAGTCTGAAAGATCTTGTTTTGTCTGTAAAATTTTGCTCTTTTTTCATAGCGTCTTATTCTTTGAGCCTTCAGTTGGATTTTTTGCTTTATTTTTTCTTTATTTGATAAGACGTCATTTTCATTCCTGATGTTATATTTTTTTTCGGCTCTTCTTCTTTTCCTAGTTCTTACATTTATTCCTCTACTCAGTTCATCCAGTACTGACAGTTCACTTCTTAGTTGTTCGATTTCTTTTTCGATTTTTCTTTTCCAAGGTGGATCTTCACGTCTGCGTGACTGCCTTATTATTATTATTATTATTATTTGTGTGTGTGTTTATCATACCAGAAAGGCATTTTAAGTGCCTAACAACCAAATCCTTACTGAGGTCTCGGAGTAAAATTGGTACCTCTGATACGTATATACTTGGGACGTTTCATTTAGATGTCAAAAGGTTTTGAGAATCATATGTTCAGTTTTGCCCACATACATACACGTATATATATATATATATATATATATATATATATATATATATAATTAGTTAGTTTTTGGTCATAATTAAATTAGACCAGTACACAGTTGTATTAAAAAGTGTTCACTACAACTATATTGTAGAACTTTTGACACTGCCAGAATTAATGTGTGTTTTGGGATGGAATCATGTGTCTTGAATATTGTTAAAAGTAAGCCATTTTTGTTTTCGTTTTTGCCTAATTTTTGCTTAATTTTGAACATTTTGTGCCTAATTGAAGGATTGGTTTTGTTTTTTAGCAGAAATTCCTTTGACTGGATTCTTTCTTTATTTTATTTTCTCTAGTCAGTCACTTTCTTTCTTGTCTTTGCCGGATGTATTTTATTTTAGTTACTTTGGTGTATAGGTAACACTGGCTATTTAATTGACCCTCCCATGCTTTGGAAATGAGTTATTTCTAGAGCTAGGTTTCTACCTTTTTGTGACTTCAGGCGATTTACAACAACTGATTTTACCGTTTCGTAAACGCTCACTTAACAGGTATCTTTTATGAACGCACAATTTTCAAAATTAGAAGTTACTTAAAGATCTAAAAAGAGTTTCATCCATGATTGTATGATCCTAGTAGCTATTTATTGGTATCGTTACACTTGGACATAATTTCTCTTCTTTCATTTAGTAATTATTTTTTGTCTGGGAATAACATAAAAGCAAATTTTTCCTACTCGAATAATCTGCATATTTTACCACCGTTGTAAGGTTTGTAATTTTTTTTACTATGGTCCAAGTTATATAGGAATCTTTTCCATACTATAATTTTAATTTCACGCGTGGCTAGCCAATTGTGCACAATTTTTTAGGTCTTCCAGTTTAAATGTAGACTTACGATTATTCTATCTATCTTCAAAACTGCCTCTGCCATATATATATATATATATATATATATATATATATCTGATGCGGATGACTACACACACACACACACACACACACACACACACATATATAAATATATATATATATATATATATATATATATATATATATATATAAATCAACTGCATACAAGCCTGTTTCGCTGTATCACAGCTTATCAATGGATCTAGAATAAATACCCGCCTCAAGCCAGGACCGAAACCCGACTGATTTATCAGCAGTCGGATATATATATATATATATATATATATATATGTGTGTGTGTGTGTGTGTGTGTGTTTCGGTATTTTCAATTGTTTTATATAACTTACAGAATTAATAATTACATATATGTATGTGTGTGTGTGAAATGTGTATGTATATAAATATATATGTGTGTGTGTGTGTGTTTGTGTGTGTGTGTGTGTGTATCGGTATTTTCAGTATTATATAACTTACAAAATGAATAATTACATATATATATGTGTGTGTGTGAAATGTGTATATATATATATATATATATATATATATATGCAATTTGTTATATATATTATAGTATTCATATATTTTATATATGCGCGGTACTTATTTGAAAACGCTAAATAGCAGGGATATAGCTGATATGATCTTATAGATTGGTGTGAGTTTGTGACCCTGGGTTTCACGTTTTTGCGATCGTCAAACTGATTAATTTTTAAAAAAAATATTGGATATATGTAAGGCTGCGTATATTGGTGTATTTTTGTGGAAATGGGAGGAAAATTTGCTGTCGCGACGTCTCACATACAAACGCACATAGTTATGTACGCAGACACACACACAGACGCACATAGTTATGTTTGTGTGAGCCCCGTGGGACACACTGAATTTCAAGCTTGCTTATAGTACTACCTTGTAGATACGTTACCATCTCATACTAAAAGCGCGAGACTGTGCGAACGACATCTGTTGGAAAATAGCGTGAACTTATTCCTAATAGCACTTAGATGCTGATGTCTAAAATGATTTTCGGTAGACTTCTTTAATATACACAATGTCTCTATCACAACCGGAATTTGAACTCGGCTCTCCTATTTCTCTTTCCAAACGGATATCCACTGCACCACAACGCGCATCCCAGAGGATCAATAATCAGATCTTTCCTGGTAACTCACCCCAAAATATTAATTCACCCACAAAATTAAAAGAATTTATATTTACTAAAATTGACACCAAATTCTCCCAGAGCAAGAGCTTTCCATTGCACTCTGGTTGAGTTGATCTTTGCTGTCGTCCTAGATGTGGGCGATTCGGGTGCGTTTTTTTTTTTTTTTATTAAGTTTGGGGTTTGCGTCACGCTCACCACGATAAACAAACAAAAAACAGATTTTTTAATATTTTTTTTTAAATTGTAAAAAACTCCTTGAAAGTACCTCGAATAACATCTGCACTTGCGAAATGTAAATAACTTTTCATTTATTTATTTACTTAATATTTTAAAATATTTATATTTACTAAATCAAAGTCTCCCTCATTTAAATACTATAAATAAACGGTCTAGCCGTGCTTCCCTATTGAACTTCAATATATATACATTTACTCGACCTACAAGAGTTTTAAGTGACCACATTGTTACTTCTTATTTGCATATCATTATACTTTGATCTTATCAAAGATGAAGGAGAGGGTTGAGGCAGCAGAAATGTGGTTATACAGAAGGATGCTGAGGATAGCATGGACAGAGCACGTGTGCAACGATGAGGTGTTGGAAAGGATGCAAACGAGAAGCAAACTGATAATAAATATCAGGAAGAGACAGATGAGGTTCCCGAGACACGTAATGAGGAAGGAAGGCCTGGAGAACTTGATACTCACAGGTCGGATAAATGGAAGAAGAGACAGGGGAAAGCAGCGTGAGACGTACTTGTTAGGTCTGAGCAAATGGTTGACGGAGCGGAGCTTGGAAGAGATACCAAAAGAAAAATTATTGAGATCGACAAGAGACAGAGCCAAGTGGAAATCCATAATCGCCTACGTCCTGAAGGGACACGGAACATGAAGAAGTAAGAAAACTAAAAGACATGACTGCGTAGCTAATCAATAATGAGAAGAGGTGGATTCATACCTAATCAGAATTTGATAAACAAGAAATCATAATTGGATATAAATTGGGGGATCAATACTCTATTGTAATCAATATGTAAAATGATCCCTCATTTTGTGACCATGATAGTTTCTATCCATTTATAGTCTAGATTTATGGGCTGGAGCAAATGGATTGCAGAGCAGGGTTTGGGAGGAGTAACAAGAGGCAAAATATTGAGAGCGACAAGAGACAGAGCCACGTGGAAGTCCATGATCGCCTACGTCGTGAAGGGACACGGCACATGCAGAAGAAGAAGAAGAAGAAGAAGAAGAAGAAGAAGAAGAAGAAGAAATAAAACTAAAGTCATGACTGCGTAGCTAATCAGTAATGAGAAGAGGTGGATTCATAACTAATCAGAATTTGATGAACAAACAAGAAATTATAAGATAGATATTAAGTGGGGGATCAATTCTCTATTATAATCAACATATAAAGTGCTCCTTCACTTTATGGCCATGTTAGTTTCTAACTATTTATATTCTAGATTTATGGTCTTCAGCAAATGGATTGCAAAGCGTGGTTTGGGAAGAGTAACAAGATAAAAAATATTGAGAGCGACAAGAGACAGAGCCAAGTGGAAGTCCATGATCGCCTACGTCGTGAAGGGATACGGCACATGAAGAAGAAGAATTTTGAAAATATTTTTCATGGTTTTTGCGATGAAATAAAATTATGGATCGACAGAAGCGACCGAGAAAAAAAAACATTTAGAATGAAAAATATTTAAAGATGAAAGTAGAACAAGTGTTAAAAAAAAATTAAATTCAAACAAAGCATGGAATAGGGCTTGTTGTTTAGTCCAACAAAATATACCTGTCTTGGTAACGATTGCTTCTCTTGGAAGAAGAAGTCTCCCTCACTTAAATACTATAAATAAAACGATCTAGCCGTACTTCCCTATTCAACCTCAATATATATAAATTTACTCGAGCTACAAGATTAGCAACTAGGTCCCACCCTTTTACTGTGAAACCAATAAATTGTAAACACAGATTCTACTCCATCAGCTTCTTTTCTCGCACTTTCCGCCTGTGGAATTCCCTTCCATTTACTTGCTTCCCCGACAGCTACAATCTCCAAAAATTTAAATATAAAGTCAATAGTCATCTCCTACCTCACTAACCTGCATCCTCTCTCTGATGCTTCTTTCTCCGTCCACTCCTCTCTCATCAGTATTCTCATCCTTCTCTTACCCACTTCCTGCCACCCCCTATAACCTGTCACTCTTTCTCATAACTTTCCTCCTATGTAACCCCCTGCAAAACAGTGGCAGTAAAATGCCTTACTTGGGGCGATATAATTATTAAAAAAAAGAAGCTCTCTTAAGACTCATCACGACTCCAAAATGTTAGCACAGCGTTATCAACAATCTTGACAATACATAAAGACAAATTAAAAATTAAAAAAACTTTTCAGTTGGCTAAATAATTAACAAAACTTCGTAAATAACGTAATAATTTTGAAAAGATGGAACATTTCATTTTCATGTACATTTGAAAAAAATACATTGCTAGTGATATATCAGTCATTTAAGTGCCATACGCGATACACACTTGGTTGATCATGTCTCAAAAGAGACATGGCTAAATGAGCAGAAGATTTTTCGGGAGTAGGTTGACATTTCATTCTGTGGTAGACTGGTTGCCAACCAAAGCTATAGAACTCACTCTGATCTGCTGATTAGTACCTTCCCCAAGGGCATTTGTGCGTAAGTGAATGCAATAAAGTCAACCGGAATTTGAACTCGGCTCCTCGAATTCCCGTTCCGAGCTGATATCCACTGCACCACAACGCACATGCCAGAGGATCAATAATCGAATCTTTCCTGGTAACTCACCCCAAAATATTAATTCACCCACAAAATTAAAAGAATTTTTATTTACTAAAATTGACACCAAATTCTCCCAGAGCAAGAGCATTCCATTGCACTCCGGTTGAGTTGATCTTTGCTGTTGTCCTAGATGTGGGCAATTCGGGTGCGTTTTTTTTTTTTTTTATTAAGTTTGGGGTTTGCGTCACGCTCACCACGATAAACAAACAAAAAAAACCAGATTTTTTAATATTTTTTTAAATTGTAAAAAACTCCTTGAAAGTACCTCGAATAACAGCTGCACTTGCGAAATGTAAATAACTTTTCATTTATTTATTTATTTATTTAATATTTTCTTATTTTTTTATTTTACTAATTTTTTACTGATTTTTTCTTTCATTTTATTTATTTACTTAAATTTATTTTATTTCATTTATTTATTTATTTATTTTATTTATTCACTTATTTTATTCTATTTTATTTATTGATTTATTTATTTTATTTCATTTATATATTATATTCTTTACTTATTTATTTTATTTTATTTATTTTTTATTTTATTTTATTTGTTTATTTTTATTCTATTTATTTATTTTATTTATTTATTTTTTATTTATTCATTTATTCATTTATTTTATTTTTATTTAATTATTTTATTTTTTAAATTTATTTCTTGATTTTATTTTATTTGTTTATTTATTTTATTATATTTTATTTATTTTCTTTATTATATTTTATTTATTTTATTCTATTTATTTATTTATTTATTTATTTATTGTATTTATTTTATTATATCGATTTAGTTATTTTTCTTGTTTGGTAATTTTTAATTCTAAGTGTTTGGTAATTTTAATTCTAAGTGTTTTTCTTGTTTGGTAATTTTTAATTCTAAGTGTTTGGTAATTTTAATTCCAAGTGTTTTTCTTGTTTGGTAATTTTTAATTCTAAGTGTTTGGTAATTTTAATTCTAAGTGTTTTTCTTGTTTGGTAATTTTTGATTCTAAGTGTTTGGTAATTTTAATTCTAAGTGTTTTTCTTGTTTGGTAATTTTTAATTCTAAGTGTTTGGTAATTTTAATTCTAAGTGTTTTTCTTGTTTGTTAATTTTTAATTCTAAGTTTTTGGTAATTTTAATTCTAAGTGTTTTTCTTGTTTGGCAATTTTTAATTCTAAGTGTTTGGTAATTTTAATTCTAAGTGTTTTTCTTGTTTGGTAATTTTAATTCTAAGTGTTTTTCTTGTTTGGTAATTTTTAATTCTAAGTGTTGAGTTATTGCGAAGCAAGCTAAACAAATCTTATATTCAACTATATGACTAATCAAGAAAGCCACAAATTTAATATAAACCAAACAAATATTGATTTCAAATTTATAAATTTTTGGAGTGAATTACTATTTGCAATAAGTCATCAAAATACAGTTTAGTTGATTAGATGCAACCGTCAGTTCTCTTCTGTTTTTTTCCTCGCACTTCTCACTTGAGGAACATTCCAGTCAGTTTTGATCTGCCAAAATTTAAATGCAATGTCAATTGCTATCAACTGTCCTCCTGAATACTCTTTCCTTGTCCGGCTCATTATTAATGTTTATGTTCTTAATTCTTCCACACCCTGTAATCCTTCGTGTCTTAGTGGCTTTACTGCCTTACATAGAGTGATAACGAATGTTTTTAAAAAGTAACTTTCTATTATTTTGGGTTAATTAACAGAATTATTATTTGAGGTTAATTAACAGAAAAGACGAACGCCCATAACCCAGAGGTAGTATCGCCGACTGACGCCAATTCGGTCAGGTTTCAATCCTGGGTTAAAAAGCAATCGGTGTCTAACCGTACTGATGTGATACAGCGAAGCAGATCTGTCTGCAGATGACTATATATATATATATATATATATATATATATATATATATAAGAATTTGGATTATTACAATGGGTAATACATATTTCACCGCATATTGCGGCTCGTCAGACCCAAATAGTACAAAAGTTGGTCCTCAAAAAATTCCCTAAATTTTTTTTTACATCGGCGCTCACATGTCCATATTTAGAATAGACATTTGTAAGCGATATTTACGAAAACTTTCTCGCTCATTTAAAAAGAACATCAAATCCTGGAGCTCAGACTCAGCCTAAAGTATATTTGTGTGAAGTTTGGTGAGAATCGGATAAAAATTGTGGATTTGTATAAAGGAAATACAGACAGATAAACAGACACACACACAAACATCTTGCCTTTAATATATATATATATCGATTTTCTGCACTATTGTAAGAACTGCAACCTTGAAACTTCTGAATCTGGTTTCTTATGTCTTTGTCTATGAGTGTATCAAATTTGATTAAAATCGAACCACTCCTTCTATAACCCGATTTTTCGATTATCGATTTTCAATATTTATCGAGGGTACCTTGACACAAAAGCTAGCTAAGAACACTCGCAGACGCCTATAGTACAACTGTGTCAATTTTCAAGAAAATCGGTTTAGCCGTTTCGGAGTCTATAGGTAACGGACACACACACGGACACATACAGAGACACATACACACACAGAGACAAAGTTCCATTTATAAATAAGTTTAGATATGTTATGTGTGTGTGTGTGTGTGTGTGTGTGTGTGTGTGTGTGTGTGTGTGTGTGTGTGTGCAAATCTTCTGAGATGAAGTGTATCTTAGAAGACTCAAAATGGCTATGAATGGAAAGACCAGAGGAGAAACTGTATTTAACCAGGGGGTTTTGGTTCCCAGAGAAACTTTATCAAGTTAATGTAACCGTTATTATGCTGCAAGTGTTCATATATACGGAGGCGAGAATGTCACTGGCTTATCCACATTTGTAAATTTGAGTACGTTTATAAATGTTCATCTGATTGAAAGGTCATTCATAGCATGAGGAGGGCAACATGGAAAAGTAAAGCTAGCGAGTAAAACTCATTTTTTATGAATAATCATGATCCAAATGATACACGCTTTGGGCGATCATATTCTCGAACAAAACCTGATTGATTGGGCCGAAGATTATCCCGCAGTTGGTTGCCATTATTCTCTGCGGTAGACTGGTTGCCGACAAAGGCTATAGAACCAAATCTGTCATGTTATTTGACTCATAGCTAGAGGAAGAAAATATGGATTATATTATTAAGTAGTAAATAGAGGGGAATCAGTTGATTACTTCATTGCAATAGAAAATCGATCCCCCACTTTAATCATGTTTCAGTCAGTCAGTCAAGTGCCATACGTGATACACGCCTGGGCGATAAGTCTCGAAAGAGACCTGACTGACTTGGCAGAAGATTATCCCGCAGTAGGTTGCCATCGCTTTCTGGGATAGACTGGTTGCCAGTCAAGGCTATAGAACTCGATCTGTCCTATTATTTAACCCATAACTGGAGGAAAGAGACGGATTAATACCTTTCCAAAGGGCATTTGTGCGTAAGTGGTTGCAAGGAATTCAACTGGAATTCGATTTCTACTGCACCACAACACACATCCTGACAGATCTGTTTTGCTGTATCACAGCTCATCAGTACTGTTAGACATCCGATTGCTTTTAGCCAGGATTGAAACCCGACAAAATTTCCGTCAATTTCTATCTCACACTACTGGCTGATAGAACTCTCTTCTCTATACTTGCTTCCCTGATAGCTTCAATCTTAAAAATTTAAATGCAACGTTAATCGTCATCTTTTATCTTCGTTACTCCCGCTTCTCTCTTACCCGTCCTGAAACATCTTCTTCTATGTGTCTTGTTCTTTCAAGACGTAGGCGATCATGGCTTTCCACGTCTCCCTATCCATGGTGGCTCTTAGCACGCTTTCTCCTGTTACACCACCAAAACCCCGCTCTAGCCCATAAATCTAGAATATAAATGTATAGAAACTAGTGTGGCCACAAAATGAGGGATCATTTTATATATTGATTATAATATAGATTTGATCCCCCAATTTATATCCACATTATAATTGCTTATAAACAGTTGGCATATATCTTCTTCTATGTGCTCTGTCCTTTCAGGCTATAGGTGATCATGGCTTTCCACGTCTCCCTATCCATGGTGGCTCTTAACACGCTTTCTCCTGTTACACCACCAAAACCCCGCTCTAGCCCATAAATCTAAAATATAAATGTATAGAAACTAGTGTGGCCACAAAATGAGGGATCATTTTATATATTGATTATAATATAGGTTTGATCACCCACTTTATATCCACATTATAATTGCTTATAAACAGTTGGCATATATCTTCTTCTATGTGCTCTGTCCTTTCAGGCTATAGGTGATCATGGCTTTCCACGTCTCCCTATCCATGGTGGCTCTTAACACGCTTTCTCCTGTTACACCACCAAAACCCCGCTCTAGCCCATAAATCTAGAATATAAATGTATAGAAACTAGTGTGGCCACTAAATGAGGGATCAGTTTATATATTGATTATAATATAGATTTGATCACCCACTTTATACCACATAATAATTGCTTATAAACAGTTGGCATATATCTTCTTCTATGTGCTCTGTCCTTTCAGGATATAGGCGATCATGGCTTTCCACGTCTCCCTATCCCTGGTGGCTCTTAGCATGCTTTCTCCTGTTACACCACGCAAACCCCGTTCTGTCATCCACCTGATTAGGTCCTTCAAATATGTTGACCGCTGCTTTCCCCTGTCTTCTTCTTTTTCCCTCTATCTGGTCTGTTAGCATCAGGTTCTCCAAGCCCTCCTTCCTCATTGTATGTCCCAGGAACTTTAGCTATCTCTTCCTGATGCTCAGTATTAATTTTCATTTCATTTCCATCCTTTCCAAAACCTCACAAGCTCGATCTAGGATCTCCTCAACATCCTTCTGTAGAGCCACATTTCGGCTGCTTTAAGTTTTTCCTTCATTTTTGAGGATATTGTCCGACATTCACTGCCATATAGTAAAACTGACATCACATAGCAATCCAGTCCTCTTTTCTTTGTTTCTAGCGAAATATTCCTATATCTTAATACCCTACTCAGCTTCTGGAACGCATCATTCGCTATGACAATTCGCTTTCGGGTCTCGGTGTTGCACTTTCTATCTTCTGTTACAAGACTTCCTAGGTATTTAAATTTTTGTACCTGCTTGAGTTTAGTATTCCCCACCTGTATTTGGCATTTTAGGCTGCTCTTTTCTGATGACCATACATTCGGTTTTCTTGCAGTTTATTTGTAGTTTTTTCTTGTCCCTCTCTTCATCTACCTTCTGTAGAAGTTCTTGTAGCTTCTTTTCCGTGTCTGCTATCAGCACTGTATCAACTGCGTGCTTTATATTGTTCAAATTGTGGTTTCTGTGTTTTCTTTTCTGCCTTTCATTTCTTGTAACCCCCTACGAACCAGTGGCAGTACAACCTTGCTTAGGGTGAAACGATTAAAAAAAAGACATTTTTAGTTATTGTGACCGGTTCTAAGTGCACCATCTTTCATTCAGCTAAGCTTAATCTGTTATAGTTCTGCCTCCCAGGAAAGGTCCTGGTATTATTGCTCTTAATACTATAACGGCTTCTGTTTTCTCTGATCTTTATTTTCTACCAGTTAAAGACAGATGCGAAATCGAGCTATGAACCTCGCCTGATTTGTCATCTGTCTTCTCATGCGAGACCATGCACGGTATGAAAAGGACTTTCAAGAACAGTGACCTTCTCGAAAATATGACTCTTCGAAATCTACAAACACCCTTAAGGGGTATGCAATTGCATTTCACAATTGCCTCTTGTTGCAATCAAATCCATCACGCCTACACACACTGACGCACAAAGGTCTTCTGAAATAAGTGGATCGTTTGCTTGTGATGCCGACAATAGGAGGTTCGAATCCAGAGTGGAGCATAAGATGTAAAAACACATTATCACTTTAGATGAGTGGCTAGGTGTTCTCTTTTGATAAATAAATTCAAGCACAACCCAGCAAAAGGTATGTTTCTGAAGATTGAATAATAGGAGTGTTCTTTGTTGTTGCTTTTTAATATTACGTCAATTTGACGTTTAAGACTGAACCTAATCATAATTCGATATCTATATATATATATATATATATATATATATATATATATATATATTTCATTTTTAAACGAGTTATTTCGCTACCTTGGTTTCCACTATGAGTGGTTTCTTCAGGTGATTTTTAATAACTTATTAGAAATTAATAAGTTATTGAAACTCGCCTGAAGAAACCACTCATGGTAGAAACCAAGGTCGCGAAATAACTCGTTTAAAAATAAACAATATTCAAAAGTTCTACAATATAATTGTATAGAACACTTTTTAAAACAAATGTGTACTGGTCTAACCCTATTAGGACCAAGAACTAAGTATTAAACAATATATATATATATATATATATATATATATATATATATATATATATCACTATCTTCAGGCGTTTTATATTAACTAATATGAAATATAATACAAAAGGAGTTAATATAAAACGTCTGAAGATACCAAAATGTTGAAATCAAGGTTACGTAATCGGCTGAATTATAATGTTTAAAAACTCTACATTATATATGTATTGAGCATTTTTTAATGCAACTGTGTACTGGTCGAAACTAATTCTGACCAATAACTGGTTATTACCCACGTCTATTGAACAGGTGAAGAGGCTCATTCCTTGTTTCCTGTTTAGGATGCGGTTTCCGGTTTTCTTTTTACCAATCTCTTCAATCTTATGTAGCCCCCTGCACATCAGTGGCGTTACCGCCTTGCTCGGGGTGATATGATTAAAAAAAACATATATATATATATATGTGTGTGTGTGTGTGTGTGTGTGTGTGTGTGTGTGTGTGTGTGTGTATATATATATGTGTGTGTGTGCGTGTGTGTGTGTGTGTGTGTGTAATAATTTTAGTAGATACGCAGACTTTCTCTCTCTCCCTCTGACTCTGTTTGTCTCTCTCCCTCTCTTTCTCTCTCTCTATCTATCTATCTCTGTTAACATGTTTATATCGCTTTTAATCTACACACACATACACACATACATACATACACACACACACATATATATATACAGAGAGAGAGAGATATAATGACGGTGGATTAAAATACCTATAACTATCGATTTACATACATACATACATACATACATACGCACCAAAATTCCAACTATCTATACATATATATAGAATAATTTCACTCCAAGAAAGGCAGGAACACCACCGGTGCACAGGAGGTTACAGTGAGATAAAAAAAAAAAAAAAAAACAAGGTACAGGTGTTGCCGAAGCAAGGATAAGAGATGGATGGGAATCAAGTAAATAGATTTTGGCACTTGACGTTGCATATAAACTTTTGGAGATTGTTGCTATCCAGCATGTAAACAAGCGGGAAGTGCAAGAAAACAAACGGTTAGAGTAGAACAGAAGGTTACATTTAACTATTTTATCAACAATAGGGTTGGATCTTCACAACTATTTAGCAGCGCGCATAAATAAAAGGGAAAAGTTCGATGAAAATACTTTTTTTTTAAAATCATTTCACCCCAAGCAAGGCATTCCATTGCCACTATTGCGCAGGGGATTACATAGGGGAAAGTGATGAGAAAGAGTGGTTATTTATAGGAAATGTCAGAAGGCGGGTGATAGACGGGTAAGGATACCGAGGATGAGGGTTGGGTAGATGGGAAGAGTGTTTGAGAGAATGGATGCGTGTTAGTGTGTTAGGAGATGTCTATTGACCTTACATTTAAACTCCTGGAGATTGTAGCTGTCGGGTAAGCAAGTATGTGGGAGGGGATTCCACAGGCAGGAAGTGCAAGAAAGGAAGCTGTTGGAGTAGAAATTGCGGTTACATTTTATCGGTTTCACTGTAAAAGGGTAGGACCTAGTTGCTAATCTAGTATCTCGTGCAAATTCGTATCTAGGGGGCACCAGTGATCTAAGTTCATCGGAGCCTTGTAGAAAAGAAAGAGGAAAGCCACATCATGTCAGTGATGAAGTAACTGAAGACAATCTGCAAGGTCCGGATCGATTATATTGCAAATCCTCCTCTTGATTTTGTCAAGAACTTCAAAATGGATAGCAGGAGCAATATGCAAGATGGATTCTGACGAGAACCTCGAAATGAATATCAGGAGCATCCGACCAGATATGGCAACAATATTCAATATAAGGACGAATGTTAGATTTATAAATGTGCAAGATGGATTCCAACAAGAACCTCAAAATGAATAGCAGGAGCACCCGACCAGATATAGCAATATTATTCAATGCACGAACGAATGGTAGATTTATAAATGCCCAAAATGGATCTGACGAGAACCTCGAGATGAATAGCAGGAGCACCAGACCAGATATGGTAACAGTATTCAATGCACGGACGAATGGTAGATTTATAAATGTGCAAGATGGATTCTGACGGGAACCTCGAGATGAATAGCAGGAGCACCCGACCAGATATGGTAACAGTATTCAATGCATGGATGAATGGTAGATTTATAAATGGACAAAATAGATTCTGACGAACAAAACTTCATGGCTCGACACATTGATCTAATCTTCCTAGCAATAGATGCAGCTATGGATTCGATGTAATTCTTCCAATTGAGGTCATCTGAGTGAGTGAGGCCAAGGAGGCGCAGTGTGTTTCTCTCTAAAAGTCTAACGTCTTGCATGCTGATGGTAGGCAGGAAAGGTTCTCTTTAGCGGTTAAAAGGAGCGAAGCTTCGTTTTGGAGGGATTAAAATGAAAGGAAAACTTGAGGCAACCGAAATGAGCTTCTATTGAAGAATGGTGAGGATACAATGGACCGAACCTGTAAGCAACGACGAGGTTTTGAAGAGGATGAAACGAAAAGAAAACTTATACTTAACATCAGAAAGAAAGCGCTGAAGTTACTGGAACACATACTGAGAAAGAGAACTTAGAGAATTTGATACTCACAGGGCAGACCAAACAAAAGCGAGACAAGGGAAAGCAATGTGTGACATACGTAATGGTCTTAATCAAATGGATGTCAGTGCAAGATATGGGAGAAATAACAAGAAAAAAACTGTTAACAGGTGCACGAGATAGGGGAGAGCCATGATCGAATACGTCCTGACGGGACACGGCATATAGAA
Source organism: Ascarosepion bandense (assembly GCA_037127315.1). Taxonomy (NCBI): domain Eukaryota; kingdom Metazoa; phylum Mollusca; class Cephalopoda; order Sepiida; family Sepiidae; genus Ascarosepion; species Ascarosepion bandense. The sequence goes on along the minus strand of JBBBDQ010000911.1, from coordinate 446,598 downwards.
TAGGAAGATAACTATTATGGGTCCTTACATAATAATCTGTGAATTGTAGTGCGGTGGATATCGGCTCAGAACGAGACATCGGAGGGCCGATTTCGAATTCCAGTTGAATTCACTGCATTCACGTCCTCGCAAATAACCTGGGAAAAGGTATTAATCCATCTCTTCCCTCTAGTTATAGGTTAAATAATAGAACAGGTTGGGTTCTATAGCCTTGGCTGGAAACCAGTCTACCACAGAAAGCAATGGCAACCTGTTACGGGATCATCTTCTGCCCAGTCAGTCATGTCCCTTTCGAGACATGATCGCCCAAAGCGTGTATCACGTATGGCACTTAACTGACTGACTGACTGACTGACTGACTGAATATAATAGTTAGAAACATGATTAAGGCATCTACTGGGAATAAAGTGGGAGATCTGTTTTTTATTGTTATTAAGTAACAAACTGATCCCCCTCTAATTACTACTTAACATAATATTATCTTTTCTCTCTTACTATGAGTCAAATAACAGGAGAGGTTGGGTTCTATAGCCTTGGACGGCAACAAGTCTACCGCAGAAAGTAATAGCAACCCATTGCAGGATAATTTTCTTCCCAGTCTGTCATGTTTCTTTCGAGACATGATCGTCCAAAGCGTGTATCACGTATGGTACTTAACTGACTGACTGAATATAATAGAAACATGATTAAGGCTTCTATTATTCATAAATTGGGGGATAGGCTTTCTATTGCTATGAAGTAATAAACTGATCCCCCTCTAATTACTACTTAATAATATAATACATATCTTCTAACTCTAGTTATGAGCAAATAACAGGACAGATTGGGTTCTATAGCCTTGGCTGGCAACCAGTCAATCGTACAACGTAATGGCAATCTACTGCGGGATAATCTTCTGCCCAGTCAGTCATGTCCCTTTCGAGACATGATCGTCCAAGCGTGTATCACGTATGTCACTCAACTGACTGACTAATATATTAGTTCAGAAAAATAAATTTAAAAGAAAAAGATAGTTCTACTAATAATAAAATTAATAATACTTATTGCATACTAGCAGTATAGCCCGGCCTTGCTCGGGTGTAATGAAAGCTTTAAAACTAATCCATGATCCTGGAGCTCAGACTCAGCCTAAAGAAAAATTGAAATAATAAAATAATAATGGATGCGTCTAGCCACACTGATGAGCTGTGATACAGCGAAACAGGCTTGTATGTGGATGACTAATATATTATGCTCTCATTATGATTGAGCTCTCTGGAGAAGAAAATTTTAAAAACAGTTTCCACTTCTGCTATATGCGTGACTCTTCAGAAATGAATTGAGTTCTTTCGGTGAGTGGCGTGTGTATACACTGCTTATATACAACACGTTAAAATTTCCATTCTCTGATTCCATGCGTCGATGGCTTAGAAAGTAGCGACTCCGACTGACACCAAATCAGTCGAGTTTCGATCCCGACCAGAAGCAAGTGGATGCGTCTAGCCACACTGATGAGCTGTGATACAGCGAAACAGGCTTGTATGTGGATGACTAATATATATATATATATATATATATATATATACTAGCAGTATATCCCAGCGTTACTCCGGTGTAAT